>JAHWFP010025709.1:10385-20981 GCA_023313725.1 Lithobius niger
GTGAGACAGAACGACGACGGCTGATATTTCCGCGAACGTGAACAAGGAAGAATATAATAGAAGTCATCATAGAAATGGGGGAGGGGGAGTATTAGCGGTGGGATAGGTGGTTTGAGTCACAGGACGCGCTGATTGAGTAAGCGAAGCGAACGAAAATCAGCGTTTATTAGGCAGTATGCGCGCTAATTTTAAGAATAATAATTCGGTCGAACATGGGTCTATCACACATGAGCTATATCTAACCAGTGTTTCGAACCGAGTATTCAACACCCACAGGCTTCAGCTAGTATATATTAAGGTTATAACTCTGAAAACAAATGATTCCACTAGCTGATCACCAACAAGTTCAAATATTTGCGCATTTTTTAGCTTAAGAAGGCCGCTTTTACAGCACTGACTTGACGAAAGACGACATTACTATTTGTACCTGCATGATAGCTAATCTGTTGGCTTCAGACAGAAGCTCCGCAGCCAGTGTGGGGTTTTTGATTCTGCTCTATGCAATCTGCAATGCCGTTTTCTGAGTAAAAATTTACAAAAATTAAAAAAGAAAAACCTGTTGGAATGTAAAGCCTTTTCAATTTTAATCAATTTTGCTCCGTAAAATGAATGTTAAGAATCGGACTTTTGACGTGATTAATGGTAAAAATTGCTACATGTTGCACAAAATTAAAGTCGGGCAATGTTCGGAACAGATCAGCACCATTGTCAAACAACAAATTTAAATATGAAGCAATGACTTTGGTGAAAACAAGCCGAACGCACATAGCTGTCTCACTGTATAGCAATAAATACGATATATGTGTATTATGAAAAAGTATACTCACACTGATTTATATTTATATCTTATACGTGGATCAAGGAGCTAGTTTTTAATTTTTTCGTAATTTTTGTATTTGCTTTTTTTCTCAATTCTACACGTAATTCAATGAACGTATGTGGTATTATTTAAAGGGATATACCTCCCAGCGCCATTTTTCTCGATCCTCCACATTAAGTACGGCCCCCAAAGGTCTATTTACTTACCGTTAGTCAATCTCTTGCTAAAAATCCGTTTTAAAATGTGGCGTCTAGGAGATTTTCTGTTGCATATTACTAAGTTTATTTACGTTCGTCTCGAACATAATATGATGCATCGCGCGCCTACAATGACCTTGAAGTTTTATCTGTGTGTGCGCAGTATTAATTTTAATCGTTTGCTAGTGAGATCAAAAATTTAGAAGGCTAATGCAGTAAAAAGTAAAATTAATTATTCCAATAGATCGCCGAAGCAAAATTATAAGACACTAGTCTTGAAAATTATAAGTTGTGATTTTAAAATACGAGAATCATTCCGGTTTTTGACGACACAATCAATGGGTTCACGCTGGCTGGACTATTAGGCGCAATGCCAATTACGACAGTAGCTATGTTTTTCGCTGCGAGGAACGAAGCTACCGTCTTAGTTGACCTTAGCTGTGGTAAATACGCGGCTGTGATCGTCGCATGGATGTTGTGAGGCAGCCGGAAGGTTATAAGGCAGGCTGGATGTTGCTTTAATGACCCAAAGTATTTTTAACATATGACTAACATGATACAACAAGCCACTAGTTATTCAATTTTGATGGTCGGTTTTAAAATCAGATTAACATATTTTTTGTGTGTGAGAATTGTGTATTTCATAAACTGTGCAAAGGTAATAAAAAATAACAGTAAAAACCATAAATATATACATTATTTAAGTACGAAAGTCAATGGTTTGCATGTACTGTTTGGTACAGGCTCATGTGTAGTAATTATCCACAATTATTAGTTTACAAGCACAATTTAAAATTCCGAATTATAGGAAAACACAAATACTGATAAAAAAAATCCAACAACTGAAACAAGCAATTCGCTAGATTGATCTTGGAAAGAAGAATTAAAATGGTTCCTAACAATCCATTCTAAAATCACGTAATGTTCAAATGAAACAAAAAGTGTACAATTTTTAGTTGAAAAAATAAATGAAAAAATAATAACAAATAAATAATTAAGAAGCGACACGAGCAAAGAAACACGCAGTGTCCGTATTTTTTTTTTAAGATGTCAAAAAATGTGGCTGGCTAGTCTTCATCAAAATGCGTTCAACGCGTGTTTACGGTAATAACAACGTTAACGAGTAGCCTACCTACCTTATCGATGTACACCTCACGCTCTGGAGAACACGAATTTATGAATGCAGGTAACACGGCGGTATATATATAAACACACGTTTTTTGATGATGCTCGAGATACAGCTGTTGTTGAACTGTGTGTCAGTATCACAACTGTTTTCTACCTATGCCTTTGTTGACATCATTGTCCTATCAGTAGTGTAGGGACTATCACTTCCCTGTTACTTAGCCTGAAGCTGTTTGTCCCATTACAGACGCACTACTTTAAAAAAATTCCAACGCGCCGTAGACCTCAAATTAGACTAGTTACAAGTCTAGGGGAGACTGATTCACTTTTGGTAATAATAATAGTGCTAGTGACTCAAGATTAGCTAGTATTACGTTGTTATACCTAATTACATGCAGCTAGGAATTAGGATATAGCTCAGTTGTTGGCCTCAAACTTCGTAGATAGACTAATTCCGGATCGGTTTAGTTTTCGAACACAAATACCTACTTTCTCGGAAGAAATTTGCTAGTTATTGACGGTATGGTTTAGTTTTCGAAGACGGGGTGCCTTACTTCTGGTCCGACGGTTACGCCGCATATGATTAAGGTTTCCGAATTTAATAACAATCGCAGACTAACCCGTTTAAAGGAAACTGGTGCTGTTTTAACTAGCCTATATACTTTCTTTCATTTGACAAGAATAAATAGTGCACATTATCCATATCTCGCAACGCTTCAAACATGGAAACTTCAGGACACGGATCCCTTGACTCTTAAAACCTTACTGTTGCTACCGTAACATAAAAGGGCAACGCAGTATAGCATGCACAGACGTTCTAGAGGGCAGGGGCAAGTTTTAGTAAAAAGGCACTCGTGCTGAGGTTTTTTCTAGGCACCTTTTTTTTTTTGGTCACTCAAGCTCTTTTTGCCCCTCTTTTTAACTTGTCATTGTCTTTTTTGCCCTTTTATGCCCTTTTCCTGGCATTCTTTTAGCTTCAGCACCAGCATTTATCAGTTCGGAAAACCAAAATAGGGCATGTTTTTTTTCCAAAAAATGGCATTTTTTCAAAAAGGGCAGGGGCAATTAGAATTGGAATTTGGTTCATTCATTCAACATGGCGACGAGATTATTTTAAATTACGCTAAAGTGTGCGCGGCCTATCTTGAGTTCGCTGCAGAACGAAGACAGATAAGCGATTGTACGTTTTTGGTAGCAGAGTGCCTTGTTGATATCCAACATGGTTACAAAAACAATGGCGCGGCCTTCGATTAAAGCCGCTCCCTCCAGGAAGACGTAGCCGCTCATAAAATACTGCCAGGACTCAAGATACGCTGCGCACACAATAATTTGTGTCGATAACGAAGTCGTTTTGTTTTTACCTGTTGCATGTTATCCTTAGGGTTTAAATGCGACGATCAAATGTTATTGTTTCATTCAGTTAACGCCGAGAAAGCCTATTGCTTTAAGGAAGCAACTATGTTATAATTTGCCGTGTTTTTTAACTAACTTTTGGTCACTGTATCTATTGGTGCGTACCATGTCCTCTCTATCTGGCATTGTTCCGAAGTTGAAAAAAAGCGACGGACGGACGGACGGACAAAGTCGTTGCAATAGTCTTCTCAGCCGGTACGGCTGTACAGAAGACTATTGTACGCGCGGCGTATCTTGAGTCCTGCAACTATTTTGTGATCGGCTACGTCTTCCTGGAGGGGCGGCTTTAATCGACGGCCGCCATTGTTTTTGTAACCATCTTGGATATCAACAAGGCACTCTGCTACCAAAAACGTACAATCGATTATCTGTGTTCGTTCTGGGGAAGAACTCAAGATAGGCTGCGGACATTATAAGAACTAGAAATAGTTCAATTTTACAATACCTATGGTTTGTAAAATTCAACAATTCACGGTCAGATACAAGTTTAAGAGAAAAAGGTGAAAAAAAATAAAATAAAATGCCCGGGTAATTGAAAACAAAGGTAACTAAATGCAACAAACAACAAAAAAATAAAAGTTGTCAACGTTAGCTCATAAGCTGAACAATCCTGTTAAGGCTGATCGGTTTTTGATCATGTATAATAACCGCTTCAACTAATGTTTCTTAAAAAACGATTTCATTCCAGTAATAAGTTTAATTTGGTAGCCAAAGGTGCATTTGTGAAGTCTTTCCTCAGCAACGTTTGGCTGAACGACGTTAAATCAAGATTCATTCCTATAGTGTCCGCGGCCTATCTTGAGTTCGCCCCAAAACGAATACAGATAATCGATTGTATGTTTTCGATAGCAGAGCACCTTGTTGATATCCTAGACGGTTACAAAAACAATGGCGGCCGTCGATTAAAGCCGCTCCCTCCAGGAAGATGTAGCCGCTCATGAAATACCTGCAGGACTCATGTTATGCTGCGCGCACAATAGTGTGGTAAACCGTCACCAGAAGTGTAGAAAGATGAACACCGTTTTTACGAAAATGAGTAAGGATTCTGTCGACGTACAGATGGCGGGTTTGGAAGAACACCTAATTGTTGGAAGCGGAAAACAGTGATCACTTTGTTTTTGACGATAACCATTCTGACAATTCAGTTTTGAAGCTTTTAACCCAATATATGTGACATCAGGAGAATTTGTGACTGAGATCCATACTGAAACGTCTTGGATACAGTCGTATTAGTTCAGTCTTAGTTTATAGAGGGCGCCATGTGTTTTATGTGGGTATTTCTACTCAGTTTTTAGCCTAAAATTAAACTAAACTAAACGAAACTAGCTTGATTTTAATTATTATTTAGCCTAGCTTAGTTGTAATTTAGTTTACTTTATTTAGTTTACTTTAGTTAGTTTACTTTAGATTTGGGCTGAAAAATGAGCCAAAATTATCAGATGGAACACGTGGCGCCCTCTGAAAACTCGGACTGAACTAATGGGGACCGATCTAACGTGTTTCAATAGGGTCTTTTTAGAGTTACAAATTCTCCTCCCAAACCCTATAAATTCTTGGTTTAGCTCAGTTGTAATTTAGTTTACTTTAGATTTGGGCTGAAAAATGAGCCAAAATTACCAGATGGAACGCGGCGTGGCGCCCTCTGAAAACTCCGATGGAACTAATAGGAATGAATGTAACACGTTTCAGTAGAGACGGTTTAGAGTAACAAATTCTCCTCCGCAATCCTATAAATTCTTGATAGAACTATAAATAATGGTATACGGCGCTAGATGCTGCAACCTGTCATTCAGTGAATAGAACAGTGACATTAGTCGCCATATTGGCACCAGTATGGGTTTTGGAGGACATAACTACAAGGTGCACTACATAAAAATGGAGGAAAAAATAACGGAAGAGCGAATTTCTTAGGCTTAAAATAACGTTGTTTTCTCCAACAACAAAAATCGCGTGTTTTAGGTCTAAGAAACCACTCTTCACAGCATCGGCTTCAGTATGACGCCCTTCTGTTTCTCTCTAAAGTGCCCCTTGCAGCTAACCTATTACGGCTCCACCATAGAGTTATATACAATAGTACTACGTCGTGTCACTGCTCTATACTGCGCACTAACAAAATGTGCAGAATGCAACAAATTGCGTTTTAATCAGTGCGAACTAAGAATAGAGAGTCTTAAAGACATAATCAATATGAATGTCGTTGGCAACTATAGACCAAAGAAGAACGATAACTTTGGTAGGACAAGAAGCACCGATGGACCATTTTTCACGTTACAAACGTACTTCCGGGTCAGGCCCAGGATTAAACGAAGTAGGCAGCCATGTTGCGGTAAGGAGACGGCACTCTACAGTAAAGATGATGCCCCACCGACTGCGTTTTCTCTCCGACTCCGTCATGGCTGCGTCGTTGTCATGGTAACCATAGCCTGCGGGGAAGAGCAGAGGGCTCGCGTTGCGTATCCAGTACGTTTGAAAAATCCAAACGGATGCATCTGTCGTATGCGCTCGCTGCAACATGGCGTCGCCATGTAGTGTTCGGTTCGACTAGCGAAGTTCGTTGGTATTGTTCCTTGTACGATGCTACTAGTTAAGTTTAGCACGCCATTATCTATATATATATAATTACACAAAATCCGCAAGGCAGCCAGCAGCAGCAGCAAGCAGGACATACGAAGCAGTCATCTGCATCTGCAGCGCAGCCAGCAGGACATACGATGCCATCTACCGACCAAGGCTGAGATTGTAGCTGTGCCCAGAACGCAACGTCCAGCAGCGCGAACATACGATGCCATCTACCGACCGAACGGCAACTTAATGGGGGGGGGGGGGAGGGGAGTGAGACGACGCGGAATGAACGAGCGAAGCGAGCGACCCCGCTAGTTAAAAATAAAAGCACAATGCCTGAACAATCGTCATTCTGCACATTTACAACAAGCAGCACGTTAAACTTGCTTTAGGACACTCGCTCATTTTCTGGCTGAGCGGCGGTCGTGCTTTGTCGACCTTGAGCGTGGACGGAATCAGTAGGGCAGTGTTTTGCGTTTTTGATCCGCAGTAACAAACGGAGCCGTGACGGAGTCGGAGATGCAACGCAATCAATGGGGCCAAGCCTTAAGGAGACGGCCTTGCCGGCGTTGGTGACGTCATATTACACCAGAAAAAGCAAAGCCAGCAATGTCGGCCAATCAGAGAACTGCAAGGAAGCGCGTCTATAAAATGAGACTGTTGGCTTGCTCGATAAACGGAAATTCGTAAAAACAAAACCTTATCTCCGTTTTTATAGTTTTTTTACTAAAGTAAACTTAATGCTTTTATTCGTCGGCTAACAACGTAAACAGAGAGATTTAATTTTTTAAAACTCCGTTTTGTGCAAATCTACTAGTCACGTGCTTCCTGGCAGCACCCTGATTGGCTGTTCGGGCTACTTTGGCGGAATTGGTGAATATGACGTCACACCACGGTCCCAATCAGTATATTTTCACAAAAACAATACTACCGGAACTCATGAATGAACCATCTTCTCTATTCGCTTCATCTTTGACTATAGGCTACAATCATTCGTCAGCAACAAGGTTCTATTCCCGTTTTCAAATTTGTTTCATGAACACCACACAAAAGACGAATCCTAATTACAGCCAATGTTTTGTGATATAATAAGTTGCCTAAAAAAATGCAGGTCAAAGATGGGCTAAAGAAAAAAACTATTTCGGAAATATGACTGCATAGGGAAACTGACTATTGACGTAAACTAATCCATCACGATGTTGTTTGTGCACCACGAAATACAACTTCCGGTGTAAAGTCATGGTTAAAGTATGGTTCTATTGTGATGTAGAAATGCATGCATAAACATGCTCAATACTCCAGTGGTATTATTTCTAAAACCTCAAAAAGGAAACGAGCTGTGTTTGTTTGTGACGGGGAACGTTTACGGACTTCCCTATACGTCCAGGAATTGGATTGATCTTCTAAGCCTATTTGTTCACCATAAGGGTCGGCAACATCATACGTACAAAATGTATTTGTTTGTGCCAGCATTCACGTCAGTGAAGACAATGACAACAACGCATTGCAGTTGCTAAGGAAAACCGCTAAGTTTCGTAAGAATAGAATAGGATAGAAATGGCTTTTATTGGATAGTATAGTTACGAATGAAACTATAATTGATGATAGGTCCGCGGTCTTTTCACGCCAAAGGAAATAACCAAATGACAGTAAATTATAGTCAAACTAATCAGCTCCTGTTGATGCGAGCTGCACAACCCCGCAACATAACCACACGACAAAATACACGACAAAACCAAACCCGAAGAACGAAACATGACAAGAAAGATGGACAATTAAGGTGGACGAACAGGATGAGACGTTCAGACCAAAGATGGAGCGACTAGAGAAGACTTCCGGTAGTATTGTGTTTGTGAGAATGTACTGATTAGGACCGTGGTGTGACGTCATATTCGCCAATTCCGCCAAATTAAATTAAATTCGTACCGGAAGAAAGCAAGCTTGTGTAACCGGTTCACAACAAAACATGCAACAAAAACACTTTAAACACTGAGTCAGATCGTATTGTCTTTTCCAACTGCTGGCTGAAGGTGCTGTCACAACACTTCAGGGAGTGAGTTCCAAGTATTAATGGCTCTCACAGTGAAGCAAGATTGTCCAACAATGGTGCGGTTTCGTGGTTTCGTCAATTTCATGCTGTGTCCTCTGGGGTTTGTATGACAGTCGAGCGTTGAAATAACTGGTCGACAGGCAAAATCACTTCGCCAGACAGAATTTGACGGGTCTTGATAAGGTCACCTCTTAAACGCCTATCAACAAGGGTTGTCACAGGTCAAGTCTTTTCAAACGTTCTTCGTAAGGCAAACCCTTCAGCGAAGAACAGTGCCTGGTGACACATCTCTAAACTTGTTCCAACCTGTAAATATCACCATTGTAATGGTGTGACCATGCATGTACACAGTATTCAAGTTTTGGCCGGATAAACGTCATGTACAATCTTCTTGTATTCGTTAAGTGTCCACGATTTGAACATTGACAGTCAAAGTAGCCCGAATAGCCAATCAGTGTGCTACAAAGAAACACGTGACTAGTGGATTTGCACTGAGTTTTAAAAAATAGAATCGCTCTGTTTACGTTGCTAGCGGACGCAAAAAAAGCATTTACTTTCGTAAAAAAATTAAACTATAATAAACGAAGATTACATGTGTTTTTTTTTTTAGAATTTCCGTTTATCGAGCAAGCCAACAGTCTTATTTTATAGATGCGCTTTTCTGGTGTAATATGACGTCATTAACACCAGCCTGACCGTATCCTTACTGTAGATTGCCGTCTCCTTCCCACAACATGGCCGTCTCCTTCATTTAATACTTGGCCTCAACCGGAAGTAAGTTTGTTAAGTGAAAAATGGCGTATTGGTGCTTCTTGTCCTACCGAATTATCGTTCTTCTTTGGTTCAGACAATAAAACCTGAAACCAAAGTAAATTTTGCGTATTAACCAGTTAGTCAGTTCTTTATATTAATACAGGAAAATTTTGATGGCTCACTGCGAATTGGTGGCATTTTGCGAGGGTATGCAAAAAGTTCATTCCGGAAAAAATTAAGAGTGGTGGCAGATTACAGAAATCCGATTCAAGATGGAGTAGTTCTGCCTTTCAGTGATCGTTTAGTTAGCTTTTAGTGCAATGGAATTCATGATGAAGTTGACCACGCTGTCAAGTGGGGTGAGAATGGATAGAGGAGTAGCGGATATCCAGGCAATAACCTATACTTATTGCTTACCTGCTTGAAAGCGTAAAAACACGTTCTGAAGGAAATCCAATTCAGGAAAAGCTAGAATTTGCAGTTGTTTAAACAAAGGCGAAGAATGCTCCCTACATGGAAGGTGACAAATAGAACGTACTACCTTCTTCTGAAGACTGAACAGACACTCCTGAGTGGTTGTGCCAGCGTTCATCCAAGTAAGAATACACTAATTTAGGTATGGGGGGGACAAGACGAAATACAGCAGTTTCAAAGAAGAAGATAACGGTACAGGTGATAATTTATGAATTTTCCCAGCACTGTGACAGATTTTCTGAGCGGTAGCACCAACCTGATCTTTTCCCGTAAGGTGTCTGTCAATACAAGGGGTGCCAAACCATGATAGCCTCCCCCCCCCCTCTCCCCAGAATAAACTAAGCATGATAGGGAAAAAAATGAAAGTACCGATAGGCAGCCCATTTTGTTGTGGGTTTACACTCACAAACTCAATAATCAGTGTTCACTGCATTGGCGTCACGAACAGATTAAGGACAGCAGGGTAGGAAGACAAAAGTGACTCAAAAATCTCCGTGTTTCTTTGGTGATAAAGAGTGGCCCTGATGCTCCTGATCCGAATGCCGGTGAAAACTTTGGATCCAACTTGATGGACAATGTTGAAAAAAGGATGCTGTCTGAACCTCTAGCAACTCGATTTAGTCGTACCAGGATAGAGGAGCACTTTGAGCTCGGCATTTTTAAGGTCCTTACTCCGTATGCCATCGGACAACTTTTTCCCTGTAAGATACAGCGTGCTATCGTCAGCAAACACGATAAATTTCGATAAGTCAGAGACCAATGGAGGGTCATTTACGTATAGAAACAGAAGCGGTCCAAGAACAGATCTCTGTGGCACTCCAAACTTGATTTCAGCAACATGTGACTTTGCGGATGCGGAAGCAAATTCAAAATACTGCAAGCGATTAGCAAGAAAACTACGGAACCACTTTCGAGCCAATCCACGATAACCATAATGATTTAATTTCTGAATTAGGATGTCATGATTATCGGTGTCAAACGCCATTTTCGAATCAATGAAAAGTCGCAACCTTAAACTTATTCTCTTCTAAAAACCGTAATAACGTCCTGACAGTACAGTAAAGTGAATGATTGAGTGGATCTGCCCGATGATCGGGACTCAAATTTATGGTCACTCAATTCGTAGGTTTTGCAGTGAACCTTGACGACATGCCGTGTACCAGTTCCAGGATCAGGCTTTTCAGCCATCGATCATTGTTTAT
>JAHWFP010025712.1:0-23189 GCA_023313725.1 Lithobius niger
CTGGCCAACTGTCGTGCTGTTCACTTACCAGTTATTTAAAGAAAAAAAAAAGGGTGGGGGGATTGAACATGGAGTTATCTTCGAATCTACTCGAGCCAAATAACTTCATTTGAGAATGAAGATTTTTGTTCGTGCAGGCACTTCCTTGCAACAAACGCATTCGGCTTGTGTCCGGATGCAGCTCCGATACGTGCACCAATTCGGGCGGCCAATATCTATCTGTAACGCGTTCTTGTGAACTAGAAAAGAAAAATTCTTCATTATCAAATGAAGTTATTTGGCTCGAGTAGATTCAAAAACAAGTGCATGTTCGCCCCCCCCCCCCCCGGTTACGTTTTTTCTTTAAATAATTGATAAACAAACAGTACGACAGTAGCGGCCAGCTAAGGCCGTCAGACGCTTGCTTGTGCTACTCATGGAGCCAACACAGCTATCCCAGTGGGCTTCCCACAGGACAGCCGCTCCATCTGTCGGCATTAATTTCGGTTGTTCCGCGCGAAACAATGGCGGTACCCATTACGTGTTTTGGTGATGCAGTAATTAAATTGTTGTATCGGAAGTACGTTATGTATGGGGCAGTGTATGACGTATTGTATATAACTCTGTGGTGGAGCCCGTAACTGGGTTAGCTACAAGGGGCACTGGAGAGTGAAAAGAAGGTCGTCTTACTGAAGCCAATGCTGTTAGACTGGATTTCTTAAGCCTATAACGCGTGATTTTTGTTGTTGGAGAAAACAACGATTTTTTAAGCCTAAGAAATCCGCTATCAAAACACTGTTTTAACTATAAGTGCCGTTTTCTCCCTTACATTTTAATCTAGTGCACCTTGTAGCTATGCCCTCTAAATGGTATTCGTAGCCAAAATGACGTCACTTGACGCTGCTCTATTCTTACCGCAATTCTTGTGTTTAGTTATTGTGTAAGTGATCCAAAAGTAAAACATGCATGTCAATATGGATGTAATTGCCCTGTGTTTGAGTGTGGTCGGACACTGGCTAAGAAGTGGTCGGATAACGGGCAAACTGCGTTAACTAAGGAAGAAAAGCTATATAGTATTGTACCAAATTGCATACGAGTTAGGCTGATATTTTTTTAATGGCTCACTAAACATTAATAAAAGTCAGAAAGTCGTCCAATTTCAAAAAAACTAAAGCCATGTGACAGCCAGAAAATTAAAATCCTGTAGTTTCAGTTAAGTGGTCAGATACTCGTGAATTTAGCGTCTTACCATGGCGTGGATAAATCCCAATGCGGCTTAAGCCTTTGCATATTGTCGAAAATGTAAAGGGAAGGTGCTGGGATAAACAAAAAACTGAAGGCGGATGCGCTGATTTAGTGTGCAAGCTGTCAAGGTTAACGATGTTATTGCAACTAGATGGCGCTACGGTCGAATATAAAGAATCTACCGTGGCGCTATGTAGTGGCAGTAATGTCGCTAACCGCTGCAGCTTATTTCTAGAGGCACGAGGACATATAACAGTTTTAATTGATAATTAATGAGGCACGTGGTTTGTATGTTGTGTTAAAAGATAATTCTTTGTGTATATCTTTGCTTGCTGCGCGAGCAAGTGCTAGACTGAACTAGATAGCGTTAAATAGTGCTATACCATGCGCCATGGCTTTTTGCTGTGACGTGGATATCACGTGACTGGGCTAGTCCAATCAGACGGCCAAACAGCCGTTGTTCTCGTTCGTCATTGGCTAACTCATGGTGACGTCACGGCAAACAGCCATTGCGCATGGTTTAAATGCTCCAAACGTTTGTTTTGGTAACAACCCGCCTTTAATCGAGGAACGCCTTTTGTTTCTCACGCTAAGGCCAACTGAGATAGATATTGAGCAGCTTGCCTGTCAGCACCACGCCAGTGCCGGAAAGCTGCTGCCTGTTAGCAGTGCTATGGTAAATAAAGAGTTAAATCAACTGGTCTAAGCGCCAGAAACCGAAATCAGTACCTTCTTTCCCAGATGACCTTTCGACAAGTGGTGAAATGCATCATGGGACCTAATTCCTTCCTCCATGAATGCATAGCGAGAGTTACAACATGGGTACTCTCACAATCACATCATACGGACGTGTGTGGATTCATGAGCTCCTGGCCGTACTGATGCTATACAGCAGCGACAGTAAAGCCATTGGCTACAAGGCTAACATCTGGAGAGATATCTACAAGGGGCACTCGATTAAAATGGAGGGAAAAACAACGTCAATTCTAGTCAAGCCAGTGATGCGAGAGAGGCTTTCTTAGGCCTAAAAAACGTTGTTTTCTCCAATCCCTTACGCTGAACGGTTGTAAATCGGAAAATAAAAGATTTCACTTGCTAAAAATTTCAGCAACTGCCAACAAATGGACAAAAATCTTGCGTTTCAGGCCTAAGGAATTCGCTCTACCAGCATTGGCTTCTGTAAGACGCCCTTCTTTTCCCCTCTAGTGCCCCTTGCAGCTAACCCAGCTACTGGCTCCAACACACAGTTATATATAATACGACGTTATTTCACTGCTCACGACACGACAGTGACACGACGTAGTATTATTGTATATAACTCTATGGTGGAGCCAGTAACTGGGTTAACTGCAAGGAGCACTGGTGGGGGAAAAGCAGAGCGTCTTACTGAAGCCAATGCTATTAGACTGGATGTCTTAGGCCTAAAGCGCACAATTCTTGTCGATTTGTTGGCAGTTGCTGACATTTTTAAGCAAGTGGAATCTTTATTTTCCGATTACAACCTCGTAGCATGAGGGATTGGAGAAAACAACGGTTTTGTAAGCCTACGAAATCCACTCTCAAAGCACTGGCTTGACTAGAAGTGCCGTTGTTTAACCCACCATTTCAATCTAGTGCCCCTTGCAGGTATTTCTCTTGTAGCAACATGACGTCACTTGACGTTGCTCTATTCAAAGGCAAAACCTTGGAATAATCGGTTATCTCACTTCATAAACGAAGCCAGCGGCTGCAGCGACTACCTAGTCACAACCAGTCTTCTGTACACTACCGCCACTTTCGACGATATTCAGACGAACACGTCCATCACGCACTACAACAGCTATCTCTATTTTACTAATCTAAAAGAAGTAATCATCACAACTGCCAGTTAAAAATGTGTTAGCTTTTAGGCCTAGGTTTATATTTTGGGCATATTCGTCAGCCTGTAGGGTTAATTTTTTACCTGCCTTTTTAATTTCGTAAGTAGCTGCTAACGAAGAATTTGGTTCGAGAGTAGGTCTATTCATCCATGCAACATGGTGTCGAGACTATTTTAAATGAAGCTAATGTGTGTCGTTGACAATTCCGTTTGTTTTTACGGTTGCATGTCTTCCTGTAGTGTTTAAATGCGACAATCAAATGTCATTATTCCATTGAGTTACGTCGTGAGAGCATATTAGCTGTAAGGAAGCAGCGATGTTGTAATTTCCCGTGTTTTTAAAACTAATTTTTGGTCGCCGAATCTAATGGGGAATACCGTTTGTCTCTGTCTGGTATCGTGCTGAATTTGAAAAAGACGACGGACGGGTGGACAAAATCGTTGCAATAGTCTTATCAGCCTTTTCGGCTGTACAGAAGACTAAAAACTATTCGCCTTATGACGTCACATCTTTTCAACTCATAGCGTACATACCATCATATAGGGCAGTGACACGACGTAGTATTATTGTATATAACTCTATGGTGGAGCCAGTTACTGGGTTAGCTGCAAGGTGCACTGGTGGGGGAAAAGAAGAACGTCTTACTGAAGGCAATGCTATTAGACTGGATTTCTTAGGCCTAAAACGCGCGATTTTTGTCGATTTGTTGGCAGTTGCTGACATTTTTAAGCAAGTGGAATCTTTATTTTCCAATTACAACCTAAGCAGCATAAGAGATTGGAGAAAACAACGGTTTTTTAAGCCTACGAAATCCACTCTCAAAGCGATGGCTTGACTAGAAGTGCCGTGGTTTAACCCTCCATTTCAATCTAGTGCCCCTTGCAGGTATCTCTCTTGTAGCCATATGACGTCACTTGACGCTGCTTTTATAAGTTTAGGGATTGTGAGAACGAAAGCTTTACGTAACTGCAAACATCACATTTTCTAATGAGATTCCGTGTGTTTGGAAGTGAATGCGTGCTTACGAAATAGTCTGCCGTCATTTTTTTTTGTGGGTAGCAAATTGATTCGGCGTCGTTATGTGGTGGTTACGGTTTTTAAACTGACATTGCGTAGCTGCACGATAACTAGGCTGCTGTAAGTTACGCAAACATTACGCACATTACACGAACATTAAATAAATATGAAAAGTGAGGAAGTAGGTTGCCAGGTTCTATACGTTTAATGACGGTTGAACTTGGACATAGCCTTATAACGGTAACACACATTCTGAGATCGTTTACATTAAAGGGGGATTACCACCAAATGACTTTCAAGAAGCGAAGGAACACACAAATTAAATTCTTTTTACACAACAAACAAGCCACGAATTTCCTTAATTATTGAGTGTAAAGTTGGTGCGCCCACGTGCACCAGGAAGCAAGCGGTAACGTTAAGCCTAACGACATCACGGGAGCTTTTCACTATACATGGACCGTTTTGAAACAGATTTTCAACCGCTAGTAGGCGCCATCGAGTGACAGTGACATCGTTAACCTTGACCGCTTGCTCCCTGGTGTACATGGACGCACCAACTTTACATGCAATGATTAAAGAGGCACGTGGCTAGTTTGTTGTGTAAAGAAATTTTTTTGCGCATTTCTTCGCTCGTTGAAATCAAGAGCTACATAGAACTAAATAATGGTAGACGGCGCTGGATGCTGTAACCTGTCATTTGGTGAATAGGTACCTTTAAAATGGCAAGCATGACTGTTTCACTACGCTAGAGTAGTAGGGGAATTAGTTACTTTGAGGTGCGGTACACCAGAAGTCAACAAATTGGTCGGGCTGTATTACAGACTGGGTTACAGTTAGTTGATCACTATAGAGCAGTGACACGACGTAGTATTATTGTATATAGCTCTATGCTGGAGCCTTAATGGGTTAGCTGCAAGGGGCACTGCAGAGAGAAACAGAAGGGCGTCATACTGAAGCCGATGCTGTAAAGAGTGATTTCTTAGACCTAAAACGCGCGATTTTTGTTGTTGGAGAAAACAACGTTATTTTAAGCCTAAGAAATCTGCTCTTCCGTTGTTTTTCCCTCCATTTTTATGTAGTGCACGTTGTAGTTATGCCCTCCAAAACCCATACTGGTGCCAATATGGCCGAAAATGTCACTGCTCTATAGTTGGTTAAACGGGACGGAAAGCCAATGGGCTCGCTAAGCCAACGGGCCGTGTCATTCTGGCTTAGCGGTAGGACCTTGGCCTTTGATTTCAGAGGTCGTGGGTTCGATTCCCCGCTCAGGCAGTTTGACATATAAGTCCAAAAGGCAACGTAAATAGGTTTGCATCTGTATTTTGCTCTATAGTTGGGGCACCCTTATGCACTATGCACTCGTGAGGAGAAGATAGTGGTTTCGAAACAATGGAATTAAATAGGGGAGAGAGAAGAAAAGTGAGGTGAACTCAGAGTAGGGCGGAGAAGGAGGAAGTAATTAAACGAAAAAAGTAAAAATGACTGGCATAATGAAATGTTGAATTTAAAACATAAACATCTTTATTTGTTTTGTAAATTTGGCGGCAAATTACAAAAATCAAAATTGCAGCCAAATTTACAAAAAAAAAACATTGTCTAGTTATTGACTTCAACATTGTATTTGCCTGTCATTTTTTCTTTTAGTCTTCTGTACAGCCGTACCGGCTGAGAAGACTATAGGGCAGTGACATAACGTAGTATTATTGTATATAACTATGGTGGAGCCGGTAACTAGGTTAGCTGCAAGAGGCACTGGAGGGGGAAATGAAGGTCGTCTTCCTGAAGCCAATGCTATTAGACTGGATTTCTTAAGCCTATACATCGCGCGATTTTTGTTGTTGGAGAAAACAACGTTTTTTTAAGCCTAAGAAATCCGCTCTCAAAGCACTGTCTTGACTAGAAATGCCGTTGTTTTTCCTTACATTTTAATCTAGTGCCACTTGTAGTTATGCCCTCCAGATGCTATCTCGTAGGCAGGGCGCCCACAACGGTGGGGGAGGGGGGGGGGTCAGGTGGACCCACTGTACCCAGGCCCGGTCACTGAGGGGGCCCGCACGGCCCAAAAAGCTTTTTCGCAATTGTTAGTTTGGATGACTATGAGTAATGTACACGATTTTGTGCGTATTGTGAATTTTTTTTATACTTCCGACAAACAACAATTCCAATGCAACAGCAATGACCATGGAGTAGGAGCACTGCAGTGCAAATCTGTTAGCTTGTTAGGCAGGGAAGCATTCAAACGTGAGCAGCCCGGATTAACGCATGAACCAACCCGTTACGCACAATTATGGTCGACGAATATTGTAACATAGTATTTTTTACGATTTCAGTCAGGGGAGGGGGCCCGCTGTTGTAGTTAGTCCCGGGCCCGTAACTTTTATGTGGGGGCCCTGCTCGTAGGCAATAGGACGTCATTTGACACTGCCCGATTGCAACGACTTTGTCCGTCCGTCGCTTTTTTCAAAGATAAAGACGACCACAGTTTACAACGTTAGATTCAGTGTGAGAAGTTAGCTACGTAACATGGCAAATTAAAACATCGTTTATTCCTAATAGCTTATAAACGTCTTCGACTTATCTAAATTAAATACTAACATTTGATCGTCGAATTGAAATCCTAAGACAACACGCAATAAAAACAAATGGATTTTAGCTTCGTTTAAAATAGTCTCGTCGCATTGTTGCATGACTGAATAGGCGCTTACCGTCGAACCAAATTCTCCATTAGGCCTACACTCTGAAGACGATGTGTACTGACAGTACACATGAATGTGGACTTTCTCAGCCTCCACACGAGTTGTGTACTGGCAGTACACAATCTGTGCACCGAGAGTACATATTCTCGTCACAGCTTGTGTACTACCAGTGCACATATTGTGTACTCTCAGTACACAGTTCGTGTGGAGACTGAGAAAGTACACATTGATGTGTACTGTCAGTACACATGGTTTTCACAGTGTATCTGCTACTTACGAAATTAAAACTGCATTACAAAAAATTAGGCCTAAAAATGAAAATTAGGTCTAAATCGTGTTACCACGGCAACGTCAAGTTGCTACGAGTCGCTGTTGGCTTCATCAAAAGCGTTTCTCTCATCACTACTACCCCTGACCTATAGGCTGCGTTGCGCGTTACGTTGTAACACTGTAACTGTCTGCCTGAAGGAGCACCGTGTTGCAAAAATGAACATGCTTACTATACACTCTAAATCTCCGTTAGCTGTTACTTACGAAATTAAAACTGCTGGTTAAAATTAGGGCTAAAGGCTAACAATTACACCTAAAATGTAAAATAGGCCTAAAGGCTAACACATTTTTAACTGGCAATTGTGATGGTTACTGCTTTTAGATTAGTATAATGGAGATAGCTGTTGTAGTGCATGATAGAGGTGTGCGCCTCAACAGTGGAAGTGGAGGAACTGTACAGAAGACTGGTGCAACTAGGCAGTCGCTGTAGCCGCTTGTTTATCTACAGCATTAAAAACATGTATGAATGCAAAAGCTAGTGGTTGCGTAAACATGCCCTAAGGGTGCCCCAACTATTAGTTCGTGCGATTTTCGAAACAATACAGCAGATAAATCAAACGAAATAAGCATTAAATAAAAGTAATGAGCGAAGAAGAAACGCAGTGAACATTGTAAATTGCTGAAGGTAAAAAAGTGAATAGCAATAATGACGAAACTCATGTGTCGTCATAACAGGTGAATTTTTGTCTAAATTACAATTACAGACGATTAGCCACGAATAAAGGCAATATGACAACCTACGTATTATTAACGGAACGGGAAAAAATTATTAGATCTCTTATCACCAAGGAATTCACAGATGGTACACTGATAAAAAAAAAAATAAAAAACGGATTGGATTCACTCAAACGAAACGACTTGTGATTGAAACTTCAATTCCAGGGAGCGAGGATGTTTTTATTCCTTCGTAATGTCAGAAAATGAACGTGATTTGTGTTTGTTTGAAATTAGCCGTGTTTGTGCATGTATGTGTGAGTTTTTAAATTTGTGTATTATACAAGCGTTTTATTATTCTGTTGATGTGTTTTGTCTGTGGTTTGTTTTAATTCTGTTTCGTGTGAATGCCTGTGTGTGTATTTTGTGTGTGCATTTCTAATTTGTGAAACATGCGGCTCTTTCTTGTTCAGGATGTTTGTCTGTGTCTGTGTCGGTGTTGGTCGGTTTTGGCTTTAATGTTTTGATTTTATGTGTGTAGTATTTTTTTAATTTGTAAAATTTGTACGCGTTTTGTTGTTTATGGCGTTCATTTTTGTCTGCTTGTGTTTGCCGGTGTATGTTTTAGGTCTGTTCATGTGAGGGTCTATTTACGTATTTTGTGTGTGAATTTTTAATTTGTGAAATAGCCACCCGTGTTGTTTGATTAGTGATGTATGTATGCATGTGGATGGACGTTGAGTCCCACTTCCTTTTCCCTGGAATTGGAGTTCAAATTATAGTTCGTTTCGTTCAACTCTAATAGATTTTTAAAATTTGTGTACAGTCACAGGTGTGAATTCCTTGGGGGATACGAGCTCTAATGCTGTATTTCTAAACAGCAAAGCCATTTTGTGTGTTTAGTTTGTTGGCTTTTTTCGTTTCTTTTTTGTTGTCTAGTTTACTAGCTGAAGCCTGGTCTGGTCTCACAGTCTAGTTTATCACGTGTATGTCCATGCTCAGTCCAATTTTGTTAGTAATTTAAACAGAAATGTGCATTAGACTTTTTTGTAATCTTTGCAAGTAAAGCGTGGGTTACGATTATGTACTGTAATTTTTCCCCCCATTAGTTGCAGTTAGGCTAACTGCGTCTTATTTTTGTCGTTTCAAATGTTACCCGTTAGATTTCGTTATTTATAAAACCTATGCCTTACGAGAAATGTGGGCGGAAAGAAACAGAAGTGGTGATGTTCCACGAGAAAGGGGTGGAATCTGAGAAATTTGATTAGGCTTACAAGGATTACAAATTGTGGTATTGACATTATTCCTTGGTAGCAACTTTTTTTCATTGGCTGATGGCTTTTCCTTTCACTTCTCTCATTGGTCAGTGCATGTGATGGTGGTAATTGTGGATAATATAGATCGTGAAATTTCAAGTAAAAACAACATTTCGCTTTATAAATGCGTGTATACGAGCACGTTTTTAGGGTTAATACGTTTGGCGCAAATACGGACAGTTAATGGCGTGTTTTAAAAAGGCGGAATTGTGTAGTGGCCGTGCTGTTAACTAGCGTTTATCACGGTTTTTTCAAATCGAAAAGTCGTTAAAACAAATTAGCGTGGGTTCCCGGTGGAAATGGTACAGCATACACAGTATAGATGTTAGCTTTCCTGCGTAACTCAGTTTTGTACCATTGGTTCAGATGTATGTAAGCGTTACTGACGCGTTTAGTAATTTAGTCTTCTGTACAGCCGTACCGGCTGAGAAGACTATTGCAACCACTTTGTCCGCCCGTCCGTCGCTTTTTTCAACTTCGCAACGGTACCAGATATTGACGACCATTGTTTACAACGTTAGATTCAGTGTGAGAAGTTAGTTAAATAACATGGCAAGTTAAATAATCGTTACTCCCTCATAGCCAATAAACTTCTTCGATGCAAATAAATTAAATAATAACATTTGATCGTCGAATGAAAATCCTAAATTAAAATCCTCAATAAAAACAAATGGATTTTAGCTTCGTTTAAAATAGTCTCGTCGCATTGTTGCATGAATGAATAGGCTTACCGTCGAACCAAATTCTCCATTAGGCCTATCTGCTACTTACGAAATTAAAACTGCATTTTTTAAATTAGGCCAACAATCATGTTACCAACGTTAAATTGCTACGAGATGCTGTTGACTTCATCATCTCTCGTTACTTCCCTACTACCACTGATCTATATAGGCTACGTTGTGCGTTACGTTGTAACACTGTAACTGTGTGCCTGAAGGCGCTCCGTGTTGCAAAAATGAATAGGCTTACTATACAATCCATATCTCCGTTAGTTGCTACTTACGAAATTAAAACTGCTGGTTAAAATTAGGCCTAAAAGCTGACAGTTACGCCTAAAATGTAAAATAGGCCTAAAAGCTAACACATTTTTAACTGGCAATTGTAATGGCTATACTGCTTTAGATTAGTATAATACAGATAGCTGTTGTAGTGCATGATAGAGGTGTGCGCCTTAACATTGGAAGTGGAGGAACTGGACAGAAGATTGGTGCGACTAGGCAGTCGCTGTAGCTGCTTGTTTTTTTTCCCACTGACGATGGGACACAGGGCAGTGCCGCAGCTCAGAGGGGTGCAAGGACAGACCGTAGGGAAACCTTCTCAATAAGCCGTCAATAAGTAAACAATTTTGGGGACAAAAGGGGCTTCCAACCTCGACCGAACGTTGACGAATTTTGTCCTTTTCTGGCTGCCTGACTCATGCGTATTGGCCCCAGGGTCCCCCACAACGGGAGGTCAGGTGGATTCACTGTACCCAGGCCCGGTCACTCAAGGGCCCCGCATGGCCTAACAATTTTTTTTTCGCCATTGTTAGTTTTGATGAGTATTTGGTAATGTACTTGATTTGTGCGTATTGTGAATTTGTTTTATACTCACAACAAACAACAAATGCAATCCAACGGCAACGAGCACGGAGCAGGAGCATTGTAGTGCAAGCCTGTCAGCTTGTTAGGCAGAGAAGTCTTCAAACGCAAGCAGCCCGGATTAACGAAAGAACCAACCCGTTAAGCACAATTGTGGCCGACTAGTATTATACCATAGTGTAACCTTTTTACGATTTCAGTCGGGGGAGGGGGGGGGGCACTGTTGTAGTTAGTCCCAGGCTCCTTACATTGATGTGGGGGCCCTGATTGGAGCCCCTGGGCCCGAGTGCCTTGCACCATTTGCACCACTCCTAACTGCGGCATTGACACAAGGTTTAGCAAGGGGTTGAAACTGTGCTAGAAACAATGCATTCCAAACCTTCGCAAGCAGCATTCCTTCCGGCACTTAGCCGACGTCAGTAACGCCAACATGGCGTCAGACAACTTCCGGTTCTCGTCTGAATGAGAAAGGACGACATACGGTAAACTGCGTTTAGGATTGGGGAGAGGCCACTCCTACAATATGTTTATTTACACAATTATTGTAACCACCTATAAAAAGCATAACAGCAATTTCAGATTAAAACGACAATTTTAAAAATAGAAGAAATATGGCGGCGCCTGTTGCACTCCGTTCTCGCCTTTACTCTCGCCTGAGTGAGATTTGTGAGATACACGTCACCCACAGGGCCTTTCTCGTTCCGAAAATGTCACGGGATAACTAAGGTCCCAGGATCGAATCTGGACTTCCGAACAGGAGATGGTCGTATTCTGTGTGTGACAGTATACACGAATCGATTAGTGTTCCGTTTGTTACCAACTAAAACCTGTTTGAAACTGAAAGTTTGTTGACTGCCGATAACCATGACGCACTGTACTTTAATAAAAAACAAAACCCGAAACCCGGAAAGCTCACGCAATTGGTCGAAGTTTTGTCAGAATGAAGAAAAGGTGATTGTGGGAGTTGACAGAGAAACAAAGGGACAAAGACACGCACAAGGAGACACGGACGTGGGAAGAGAAATACTGAAGTGGGCAGTGGTCCAAAATAGGGACTATAAGTAAAATCGTACATTGGACATTAAAACTGGGTGCGAGGCAGTGCGACAATTTTTTCTTTTTTTTTTAAATTTATTTAATGAATGTTAGCGTGAAGCTTCCAAATTCTTACATGTGCTAACTACAAAAGAAAAACAAAATGTAAAATAAAAAAGGAAAAACATAACATAATTATACAGCATACACATTTAAAGGCGGTTCGCCACCAAAACCAGGGTCTAAAAAAATCACTCCAGTTGTCGGTCCAGGTATTTTATGGTGTTTATGACACTTAAAAAAGCTTATGACAAAACTATGACATTTCGTTAAAATAAAATTTTAATAAATTTTACGACACGTGTGGGAGCCCTGTGTGTGGGTTATACTATCCACCACAGTAAATAAGACTCGTTTTCTAAAGTCTTAACCACTGTACAGGTGGCGCTTGTTTCACCACCTCTTGCTAATAGACTGCCTTGTTTACGTAACCTTGATGACGTCACTGATGACCTCAATAAAAAGGTCAACACAAGTTGTTCAGCGCTGCACTTTCCCCAACCGCCCAACTACCTAGTTGTGTCTCTCTTTGGCTTAGGCCTTCGGGCGGGCGGGGCCACTTCGGATTTATTACAACAGTGTTGTAAGCTTGAGCAGTGTGAGCTTGCGTGTCTGTCAGACGTGTATCGCTAGGGTTTACGGAATTATGACTGCGTAACGCGCTTGTTAACATTTAATTTTCGTTATGACACAATGGAGGATGGTTGACCTACTTGAATGAACCAGCCGTCGCTAATAAACATACATGTAGGGGGAATAAATTGTGACTTTCTTTAGAAGACAAGTGAGCAGCAACGATGAGGAGAAGAAGGCGGAATCTTCCTGATTTCTTTCGTTATTATTAATGCTCACTTCGCAATGCATTATGTGCAGGCTTGTCCCCCCCCCCCCCCCCGACGGGGAATAACCGAGATTGTCGTCGGGGAACAGCCGCAAGATGGAGTCTGCATGACGACATAAAATTCGTACAAATTTGGGGGGAAAAGGGTCAAAATAGAGTTTGCCGCTTTCTTAGTCCTACTGTTGCTACCTCATCACCTCCATAATTTAAGAGCTGCCTTAGTTAATGCAGAAACGTCAGCTAAATATGTACAAAACTTCATCTTAAGGATTCAACAGTTTTCGTCGTTTGAATTCGTGAGACTAATGAACTGAGCGAAAATCGTGTACAGTAAGTGGCTAAACTGACAAATGATTTGCTGAGTTAGACCGTCAACGCCATGGCTGCCCTGCCATTGGCTGCCCTTTTTCGCTTATATCGTTTGAAAACTCGTACCACACGCTCTCTACCACCTTTCATTTCCGAGGGTGCCTTTGTTACTAATGACTTGGACAAAGCGGAGCTATTAAACGATATATTTGTTGCTAATTCGGTTATCGATAACCAAGTCACACCTCCCCTGTTTAACATTGAAATTCCTAACTCCGCGGTACTCAACAATGTCTCTTTTACCAGATCACGAGTAATCGACACACTTCACAATATGAGGCCTAGCCATGCTGTGGGTCCCGATGGTTTCTCCTACTTTTTCAAACAGATTGCCAACGAAATATGCGATGCTCTACTCTTTTTGTTTAAATTATCTTTCTCCACGGGTAACATACCCACGTTATGGAAGGCAGCAAAAGTCATACCGATCTTTAAAAAGGGCAATAATTCCAACCCGCGAAACCGGCCTATTGCTCTAACAGTGGTGCCGTGCAAAGTCATGGAGTCTATCATTAGGACTGACCTACTTCGGTATCTAACTGATCATGGGCTTCTTAATCAAGACCAGTTTAGCTTTCTTCCTGGCCGCTCAACGACGGTGCAACTTCTGGTGGCACTTGACCACTGGACTGATGCGCTTGACCTCGGTATACCAACAGATGTTGCTTGTTTTGACTTCCAGAAAGCGTTCGAGTCTGTTGTACACAGCAAATTACTGCACAAACTTAGGATGCTCCATATCGGAGGTAATCTCCTCCAGTGGCTGGGTAGTTTTTTGGTTGGTCGATCCCAGTGTGTGCAAGTGGGTACTGCCATTTCCACCTCATGCGACCTTATCAGTGGCGTTCCACAGGGATGGGTGCTGGGACCGCTCCTGTTTGTTCTTTATCTGAATGATCTTTTTGCGGGGCCACAGTTTGGTCATATATTTCACATTTTAAATTTGCAGATGACTTGAAAGCAAGCACCCCGATAACTTCTTTCTCTGATGGCTACCAGCTTTCAACTAGTATCGATACTGTGTCACAGTGGTCACTGGACTGGCAGCTACCATTATCTGCCACAAAATGCAGTATGTTCCACATTGGTATTACAAACCCCAGCCTTATTTACACTTTGTCGGACACATCCCTCGACGGAGTATATTCCATACGTGACCTGGGAGTGTGGTTCTCCAGCGACTTGAAGTCCACTACCCACTGTCGCCTGATTTCAGCCTCGGCCTACCATAGGTTGGCAATCGTCCGACGTTGCTTTACATCCGCTAGTATTGTGACCAAAATTTGGGCCTACAAGGTGTTTGTGCGGCCAATCCTCGAGTACGCGAGTCCGGTTTGGTCACCCTACCTTTTGCAGGATACTGACCGTCTTGAATCAATCCAACGCTCTTTTACTCGTGGTCTTACCGGGTACCGCAATCATTCTCCCAACACACGGTTATCTATGGCATGCCTTGATCCCCTTGAACTCCGGAGACTGAAGGCTGACCTTGTTTTGACCTTTAAAATTCTGCATGGGTTGCTCTCTATCGATGTTCCGTTCTTTACCCTGGCCTGTAACAGTAAAACTCGCGACCATTCCCTTAAATTGAGCATGCCCAATCCACGGACGGACTGCAGAAAGTTTTTCTTTGCGTCTCGGGTAATAGAACCTTGGAATTCTCTTCCAGAAGCTTTTGTCAATTAGCTCTCAGTAAATTTAAGCGTCGCTTGGATGAACATCCACTTGATAAGTTTTTAAAAAGAAATTACCAAACTTAAACATTTCTTTTTTTCCCCCTGTTTCTTTTCTGCAGGATCGGTGTCAGTGGCCCTAGCCCTTCCGTTCTCCTGACCATTATAGGTCAAATTCTTATTTATTTATTTATTTCATTTATATAACAGACATCTTAGTTATGAGACAAGTTTGGGATGCCAACGCCGTACCAGCTATCTCTAAAGGGAGAAGGCCCGATTTTAAAAGCCCAACGCACAACGCGAAGTTTGTGAGGGGGCACCCGGACCCCAAACAAACGGAGCAATAGCAGCCCAGTGGTCAGATGACCCGCCCTCCCAACCAAGAGGACGCTAACTCAAATTTAGCGTCGTGGCGTCAAAAACCAATACAGGCCTTAAAAAAATTCACTGGCCGTGAACCTTTCAGGGCAAACTGTGTGTGCTTGCCATGGTTATAGCCGAAACGTTAGCTAAATTTTTACAGAACAAAACTTGTTATACCACGGCTGTGACGTCACGCTAACTCAACGCCATGCTTGGTCAAATCCCGTTAACCAACACCGGAAGTGTAAGTCATCGCAAAAAGTGTGGGTTATCAAGTTACCCCACACTTTTGTCGATAACCCACACTTTTGCCAATAACCCACACTTTTGCCAATAACCCACACTTTTGACACTTCCGGATCACGAGACCAGGAACGCACACACCAACAACCAAATACAGCGTGCAAAAAAAAAAAATCGTAACGCAATAAAAACGTACAAACGAATTACTTAAAAGGAATGAAATCCAACCCCTGCAAACTATTAAATGTCTGGCCTCTCCACTCAGCTATTCACTCTGCGTTAACTCCCCTCCCCCCCCCCCCCCCCACAAACTAAAATGCAATGACCTTCATTCATACCGACACCCTATTATCGTATTTTTTAAACAATTCTCAAACTACAAACGCTCAAAATGAATTACATACCTTCCCAGAATGTCATTCTATCCCTGCGGCCTTTTATCGAAGTTCTATCATTCCGAAAAGCTTCGAAAACACAAGCGAGCTGGCTAGCGTGAAATACGGCGAAACGACGCTTCGTCTCCCTCCCACCTACTCCCCCACAAACGGACGCATAGGCCTCGTCGGTCTACCATCCACTCCACCTTCCATAAACTAAAATAGAATGACCTTCATTCATGTCGAGATATTTTCACAAAACACAAACACGTTTTAATAAAATAAGAGTTAGCTAGACGTCCCAACCGTGGCATAAAACAGTTATTGGCTAGAATCTCGTGGTTATTGATTTTTAACCAACGGCTGCGATCATTGTGCCGGATCTCGTATGTAAAAGTCTCAGGTTGCGGCCTCGACCTTTGCATACTCGAGCCGGGCCAATGATCGCAGCCATTGGTTAAAAACCGATAACCGTTGGCTTCTAACCAATAACTATTACTTAAGTTTTTCTTCCATGTTTTCATCAGTTGAAGTCTGATATCAATTTACTTCATAAAAACCGAGCAAAGAATCAAAATTGAAGACTAAGTTGGCGGTTTAATTTGCTAGTAGCTCTTTTCCTCTTAACCCATCGCCACCGTGATTTTAAAACTAATTCTCAGTTAATTCAGAAACGTCAGCTAAATCTTCCACCATTAAAAAAGTACGTAGCAATACTTATCAAACCTAAATTATTCAGTGAGTTAACGTTAATTTAATAATATTTTAATTTAATTTGTAAATAAAATGTATAGAAAAACAACCTCAGAAGTTTGGTCACAATTACGTGTTTACGACCACTTATGCTAAAGAATATTTACAAAGACAACCGAAATCTGCTTAACATTGTGGTGCAAACGTGTCTTGGGAATCCGAAAATAGGCCCTCAAATAGCGTAAAATGCTTCAGCTTCCGGGGCTCCGTCCCAGACCCAAATGGGAAAGCTTACAGCACTCCCCCAGACCCCCTATAGCTGGTTTCGCTTGGCCCCTACTAAAGTACAACAAATTTTAACAACAAATGTTCATTATTTTTGCATCTCCCCCCCCCACCGGTTCGGGAAATCATTGCCCCCCCCCCCCATCTGGAGTTGGCTGCCGCCACTACTGATTCTGCATGGTTCGTACGGGACCTTGAAACCTGGAAACGTGCATAAATTTGGAAAACAATAATTTCCAGGTCTTGAAAAAACCTTGACACCTAGGGGAAAATACAGAAAGGCTGGAAATGTTCTTAAAAATATTGTTTTGGCTTGAAATTGTGTTACGTTTGCTTCAGTTGCGTGGGGGAAAAAACGTGCATGCTTGACTTGCTATGGGGAATACCACCACTCAAATCCTTCTTGATTCAGAATGTGAAGAAAGAAAATTACATGTTTGCTAAGCATAGGACATTAAAAAAAAATTCCAGTAGTGCTTTTGGCCGTAATCCTATACGGAAGTTTGCACATTGAATAGCTCTTTGCACAACAAACTAGATGCTTTTGTCGTATCGCTTTTGGTTGCAAACGACGATGCTACTTTAGGCTAGTGTGGGTGGTGTGTGTATTTCCTTTTTCCCTGGTCCGAGTGAGGGTCCCGAGGGTAAGGAGCTGCGGCTGGCTGGTGGGTGTGGAGGAGTCTTGATTGTGGAATGTGGAGGAGTGGTGCCACAAGGGTAAAAAAGCGAATTCTGCGGTAGTGCTACGGTGGTGGCGGAAGTAGCAGGGGTGTATAAGTGGTGGTGGAACAAGTGTTATGGGATAGTGCGAGGGTGCACACATGGACACACGAACATGGAGACATAGGGTAAAAGGCCGGTTGCCACCAAATTAGCAATTGCAGCATATAGGCCTATATCGAGTTGTCTCTCGCAGGAAGCAAAGGAATGCACGAAGCAAAACTTTCAAACGAACAAACCGACCACGTGACTCCTTAACTATTGAAAAAAATTTGGTACGTCCTCGTGCACCTGGAAACACGCTTAACGATATTAGTGCCACTAGATGGTGCCACGGAAAAATATAAAGAATTTCTCCTGGCGCCATCTAGTGACACTAATATCGTTGAGCCTTACAGCTTGTTTCCAGGTACACGAGGGCTTACCACATTTTTACTCAATACTTAAGGAGTCACGTGGCTTGTTTGTAACATTTAAAAGTTTTGCGTTGTGGATTACTTTGCTTTCTGCGAGAGCGAGCTCAATAGGCCTAGATGCTGCAATGCTAATTTGGTGGCAACCGGCCTTTAAGGTTGTCGGTTGTGCAGTAGTGATTGTATTTGTCTGTGATAGAGCGTAAACGGCCTAAGGCCACAGCTCTGGAAATAAAATTGAAATTGAAATTGTTGCAAGCTGTTGCAAGAGAAAACAAATCGACTCTTACTATAATTGGTTTAAACAGGTTTATTAGAGTCGATTTCGACTCTTATGCGAACGGTTTGTCTGTCTGTCTGGGTGTCTGTAAGTTTGTGCTAAAACATTTAAACGAATTATCGGATTTCTGTCAAATTTTGCACACAGATTCTATGGCACATTTCTACGTCTAATGAGTTCAAAAATGGGTCGAATCCGTCGGGGAAATCCTCCACTAGAAATAATCAAAGATATTTGTTCGTTGCAAACGTATGTCGTTCGTTATTTTTTCTTCAGCCGACTGACGTCATCCATCCACCGACCAATGACTGGGAACTATGTAGCTTTCGTCAGCGGCTGACGTCACCACCAACAGACCAACGGCTGGCAACTTGCTTAAAGGCACATAAATCCCTCCGTTCTGGCCGCTTTACTCTGCGTCACCTACGCTAAAATATAGTTCAAACGACCGCAGCGCGCATTGCTATACGACACTAGTTAAACTCATTTCGGGGCCGCGGCAACGTGACACATCGTACGACCAAGTCGCAAACATGAGCGAAGGATTAATTATCCTTCCTCCAGGGCCGCGGCTTGCCAGCGACGTGGCGGGAGTTATATACCGCTCGGACCGAGCCGTTTAAAACAAGCCTAATAACATTCACGCGCCACTACTGACATCTGCATCGTACCCTTAGACCAGCAAATGAAAGGGAAATCAGTTTATATACAACTATTTCCGGTAATGTATCGAGTGAAACTGTTAAAATATACCGGAGGGAGTTATGTGCGTTTAAATTATTCTACGGGTCTTTGACGTAGGCAAGCGGCCCCACTGATACGTACGAAATTACTGGACAAAGCATGAGAAATGCCGTTATGTCTTATGGGGGGTGGTGGTGGGGAGAGTGAGGAGAAATATTTAAAGCAACTTTTGCTGCATGCCATTTTGTTTTTTTTATGGGGGGGGGGGGATTATTAAAATTATTTTGGGCTATAAGTTTCTTATCTAGTTATTTCCTGCATATCAGTCGTGTCGCCGTGTGGCAACGTCGCCGTAGGACAAATGAATTATTCAAAGCGCCGGGACCAAACGGTTTGGTGGTCAACTGGCCGCATCACGTGCCATAAAACTGCCAAACGGTGCTGAATCTACAGGGCGGTCCTTAAAGTACTGGAAATAAATAGGCCTAAAACAGGCCTATAATAGGCCTAAAGCATCTTTAAAGTTCGTAGACCCATTAAAAAACTTACATGTTACGAATTTTCCTGACTTCTGTGGCGTTAGGTGTGACATTAGGTATGTATTGGATTCTACTACCACCTGGTGAAGTGTTGCGTGTTTGTCAGTGGTGTACATCTTTAGCCGCATCTGCTCAGTTTGTCATCCCATTTGCTCCCCTTTGCTTTTTATCTTAGTCATGTGTTTGTAGCTTTTCAGCAGTGCATTGAAAAGAGTCAGCAAAGTTTGGGCCCAAATAACCATTGTGCTGACGTGCCCTTATTTTATCTTTCTTTCTTCATTCATTGCATTCTGTTTCATTACATTTTATTCTGAATAGCGTTGTGGGAGCTCAAACTACAATTATTTTAGTGTTATTACAGTGGCCTGAGGTAGGTAGGATGCCAGCCATATACCCTACTGAGGATTGCATCGAAATGGTGCTGCTATGCGGTCTGCGTGGGGTCAAATCTCAAACCTTTGTGCAGATTCGAGAACAATTCCACCAACTTCATCCAGATATACCTCCTCCACCATGCGTTATCACCATCTCTAACATGCTAGAGTTCAGGGAGACGGGTTCTGTTGACTGCCGATGACTGGCGATCATGCGGATGCCCACGTACTTAACAGATGAAGACCACAGTCGGGCTGTTATTGAGGCCATTGTTGCATCTATTCCTTTCCATAACGGCTTTTTTAATTGGTCAAGTGGTTCAGGCGTTGGTGGGCTCTAAACTATCAGACTGATGGTTTTACATTTTTTAAACATTGGTATTATGCAACAATGTTAATCATCAAACGCCAACATCAAGACTTAAACTGAAGATGAAAGAATTTGTTTCCATATTGGTTTGTACAAACCGTAATTGATAAAGATACAAAACATAAAAAAAAAAAAAAACAAGCTAATCTAAACTGAATGGTACGCCAAAGTAGCACGAATTAGAAAACAAAAACGAACTCGTTTGATGTTTAAGATAAGGTTTAACTGCTCCGAAGTCAAAACATCAAAGGAACACAAATAAACTTTCCTGTAACGTTTTGGATGCTGCAGTGTTGCTGTACTGTTTAGTCCACGTGAAACGTTATTGCTGTATCCAATTACCATATACGTAAATACAATTAAAGACAGAGCCCAAATTTCAAAACTTTTCATGCCCAAACAAAAGAAGAATAATGTAAGGCTACACACTCGACTACTTTCATGGCTACATTTTTCAGTGTTTTTCAGTCACATCGTCAGATTTCCGTTCACCACCCTACTGACGATACGTATATCATTTTTCTACATTTTCAAGCACTTTTTCAGGCATGGATTTTCATTATTAGTTTCCAGGACGTTTGCAGGTTTTCAAGGACTCGCACGAAGCCTGAATTACCTGTAGATTAATGTTAAGCATACTAAGACGATTAGTTTTTAAACATTTTCCAGCGATATCGTTTACCCAAGTAGAATTCACCCATCATTAACTGATCTATCGTGAGCAAAAGTAAAAATGGTAAAAACATTTGAATACAGCAGTAAGGTTTCACGTGGACTAAACAGTACAGCAACACTGCAGAACATGAAACCTTACAGGAAAGTTGATTTGTGTTCCCTTTGCTGTTTTGACGTCGGATCAGTTAAACCTTACATTAAGCATCAAACAGTTTTTGTTTTCTGATTATGTGATGTAGATATATATATATATAGAGCAGTGACATTTACCGCCATATTGGCACCAGTATGGGTTTTGGTGGGCATAACTACAAGGTGCACTACATAAAAATGGAGGGAAAACAACGGAAGAGCGTATTTCTTAGGCTTAAAATAACGTTGTTTTCTCCAACAACAAAAATCGCGCGTATTACGTCTAAGAAATCACTCTTCACAGCTCGGCTTCAGTATGACGCCCTTCTGTTTCTCTCTGAAGTGCCCCTTGCAGCTAACCCATTAAGGCTCCAGCATAGAGTTATATACAATAATACTAGGTCGTGTCAGGGGCGTAGCGAAGCCTTAGTAAGTAGGGGGGCGCAGGCCAAAAAATCCGACTATGACCCAAGATTTGCCGACTTACACCCCAAATTTTTTTTAGAAACTTTATTTCTACGTAATGGCCAAACGATCTCGGGTGACGCACGGAGTAAACTGGAATATAAACGCAGTCCGGTATTTCTCTCTGTAGTATAATTTCATCAAGGACGCAGAGGTTTCGTTTGGACAAAATGCTAATGAACGAATCGTTATAATCGACGTGAATTTGTTAGTAATGGAAGAACAAAAAAGCCGGGGGCGGGGCTTTTCTCACATTTTGGACGACCTTTTCGTTTTTTGAACTTTTTTGGGACGTGTTTTCTTTGCGTAATCAGTGTTACAGATCCTCGAAGAGCATTTGAAAAGCCTTTGTTTAAAGGTTTTTGCTTTTGTTTTTATGGATTTTCTTCATAATCAAGACATACGCTAATGTGTCGCCTGCCAAAATGATAAACGATAACACCTATCCAGATAAAATATATATGAGCATGGCACCACTAGACACGTTGTGTCTTTACAGCTGAGGTAGTTTGGTTGTTTTCAGGCATTTTAGGATAAATAACAATGCGAGAGAAAAGCCTGAAACTTCTTTGATTGGGAGACTTTGGTCGCCTGACAACATAAAATTCACTGTTAGTGGACACAGCTTAATGTTTTTCTTGTTGAAAAAACGACGTGTGTAACGTTGATATTTGCCTAATTACTAACTACTAGAAACGCTTTTTTTTGTATCACGAAAATAAACTCTTTCATGCGGTGAATAAAGCTGGATCTTAGCTCATTTTACAGGTATTGCAACGGAGATGTGCCCTTTTCATAAGGCCTCTTCTAATTGGTCAAGTGGTTCAGGGGTTAGGGACCTCAAAAAAAGGGTCAAAGGATTTTAGCGAGCGTTAACCGCACCCGGTCATCTGCCCGACGAAGCCCTAAGGCCCTATGTCTGCAACACCCGGACTGGATTCTCAGGAGGTCACCCACCCAAGTACCAATCGGGGCCAATGCTGCTTAACTTCGGGACCTCTACACGACCAAATTGATCGTTTTACATTGTTTTAAACAGTGTTATTATGCAACAATAACAAGGTCTGCTGCCTTATTATGCAACAAGGTCTGCGGCCTTGCAGTGCTGGAAACACCGGTTCTCGTCAGATCACCGAAGTTAAGCAGCATTGGCCCCGATTGGTATTTGGGTGGGTGACCTCCTGAGAATCCATTCCGGGTGTTGCAGACATAGGGCCTTAGGGCTTCGTCGGGCAGATTACCGGGTGCGGTTAACGCTCGCTAAAACCCTTTGACCCTTTTGCTTATGAACATTGCCAAACTGAACATTAAATAAATCCGTGCGTCTGCAATACTAATAAGAAATGATAATTATATGAAAAAACCCTGACTGCAGCCTTCAAGATGTAACGAAAGCCAACTAAACAAAAAGAAATGGACTAGAAAACTAGATTATTGTTTCCATCTCATAATTACTAAGATAAAAATGGATTTCGTAAATTTTGACCGAAAATATCTATCTACCCCAAAACAAAAGTTAAGGATTCCCGTCATACTTTTTGGTAGTGTGAAGTCGTGATATCAAAAGCCAAGCTCTTTCGCCAAGCTAATCTCACCGACTAAGACTTCAAACATAAACTGATATAATTGAAAATTGCACATTTAGCAATTTTCATATGTTTCATTTAATCTTTGAACTACTACTAGGTGGGATTAGCGAAGTACCGTAATGGATTTAAATTCAAGGTAGTTTATATTCATTAAACAGCTCAAAAAAATCGAAAATATGTCGTAATGACGACACACAGCTGGTGAAAAGTAAATCAGTGTTTGTGTTTCTGTTTGATTCGATTTAAGCACTACCCGGCTGCACTGCCACCCAGGTAAAAATAGTGCCTAAACACAGATTGGAGGCGGACTGGCAGTTGTAGAAGACTACC
>JAHWFP010025713.1:24557-49157 GCA_023313725.1 Lithobius niger
GGGGGGGGGGGGGGCAGATGGGAAACAAATGAATTAAGCCTACACAAAATTTTCTATAGTTCGCACCAGTGGTGTAGTGGTAAAAAAAAAAGTGGAGGAGCTGTAGTGGTGGGCTTGGCAAACAAGGCCCAGAGGAATTGGGGGGGGGGGCTCCCAAATACCAATGCTTAATTTTTACGATAACTTAATACTTTTTTCTGGGAAGTTAGACCCCCTCGTCTCCATAACACCAGTGTGTAACACTTGCATTGCCCCCCACCTAAAAATATGTAACTTTTTCTTACCTCCGCCCCCCCCTCCCCCCCACCAATTATAGCCATTTTACTTTTAAGAAATCGTTTGTACAAGCTGACCGAAAGGGCGTAATGACCAGAATTTTGAAAAAAAAAAAGTCATCTCATCGAACGTCTAGTTGGATTTGTTTGTAGACAGCGGCGATGGCCTGGCGCATCCTCACATATTTCTGATTGATTATAGCTTAGAGCACCAGTACCTTCCTAAAGCACCGAACAGAGCGAACAGAACGCACTACTGTTACAGACAGTTTGGCTCCAAACTTGACGTCGCACGTGCGCAGTGATGTTGCGTCAGCCGTTCAGTACCTTCCTAACTACAATACAGCTTAACAAGCTCAGCAGAGTATTCGATACGTCATGCCTTCACCTCGACCTGACCTGGCTAATGGATTTGACCAGGATTGGCTAATAGATGTGACCAGGCGAGAGCAATGCCAAATTGCGAACCAACTCGGGGAGGTGGTTTGCCGGGGTGGAGGTCTGAGCATTCACGATGTAACAGTTTTGACGAAACAGATTCATCGCTGACGATGTTGACGTCAATCAAGCCGCATCAACACGGATATTAGCCGGGAATGAGCCAAACTGTCACCGCAACAGTGGTGCGTTTGGTACGCTCTGTTTGGTCGTTTAGGAAGGTACCGCAATACACTCACTTCGTTCATTACAGTAAGCAAAGCAGGAAGCTAAGGTAATGTGTAAACTATACAGACTCTTAGAGAAAACGTCCTCATGAATTGTTGAAGACTGACAGTGGCGCCAACAACGATACAGATGTTGCGGCGCTGAAAAAAAATACGAACGCGCCTCTGTTTGAGAAGGAATGGCGGAGGCCGGCCACCAGAAAAAATAAGTGAAGGAGCGGCGCTCCTGTGCGCTCCTGCACGACTACACCACTGGTTCGCACCAATAACGGAGATATCGGTAGGCTACATGGTTGCACTCTACAATTTTGTAGGAGAACCAGTTGGATGACGCACGCACTGTCGTCACCCGCCAGCATCACATGCTTCGCGTCGGTCGCTAAAGTACGTAACAGTGCTTCCACTTCTCACTTGCAGAATTTCCCCGAGTAAAGACAAAATTTTCCTTTTTTTTCCTGTGCAAAAAAAAAAAAATAAATAAATAAACCTTTTTTCTTCCCTTATTTAATTTCCTTTCATTACACCGCTAATTTTAAACATTTCTTCACCTTACAGGTTTTGGACTTTGGTTTAACGCTTTTGCACTTTGCTTTAAGACGTTTGTAAGTGCTTTAACACTTTTGCATTTGGATTTAACACTTTTGTACTTTGATTTAACACGTTTGCATTTGGATTTAATACTTTTGCACTTGAATTTAACACTTATGTATTTTGCTTTAACACTTTAAAAAATAAACGGATTGTTGTAATCTAAATCACTAAAAATTACAATTTTATGGTTACCCTTCATTTGCACCACGGCAATGTTTATCGACGAAATTATTTATTATACGACGCTCCAACTTATCAGCTTCGAACGCAGAATAGCGCTGCGATTTGGTTTCTCGCAAACTTTTTCACGAACATTCGGCAAAACATCGAGGCAAAGATACGGCAAATGCTTTGGAGATACTCGGTAGTTTGTGCCAGCAGCAACCAGACACCGATTCACGTGAAATAATCAAGATTAGTTACACCAGCTAATATAAATGAGGAACACGTTGCGGACGCAAATAACACAAACGAAACCGAACGTGCGGAAGTGCCAAACAGCGAAGCTCCACACCACCCTCGCCGTCGAAGGGGCAGCTACAAAAAAATCTCCAATGAACAACGACAACGAATAGTGGTGCTGATGGCGAACGAAGGACGTACCCGTAAAGAGGTACTCAATAATTTTTAAAATATTCAATAAGTAGCTACATAGCTACATCAGTTGTTTTTTTTTCAGGTGGCTGACATATACAAAATTAGCAAACACACCGTTTCCTCCATAGTGAGAACTTTTCAAAACGCCAATCGAGTAGAAAAAATTCAGAAAGGTGGTCGAAAACAAAAATTCACAGAGGTACTAACACGACAGCTGCTTGATTATGTTCAAGCTAATAATAAGGTTCGTTTGATAGACATTCAGGCATACATAGTGTATCAGTTTCACACTAAACCGAGATAATGCAAAAACATAAAATTACTACGAAGACCTTGTATACTGTAAGGCATATATTTTAATTACTACTTTAACAAGAAGTGGCATAAAAAAATAGGCCCCCGTTACACCCTCTGAGAAGAAACGTAGGTTTTTTATTTTTATTGTTCGAATGATTTTGCTTGCTCTGCATAATGTATAATACACAAAAAAATAGTTATGAAAAAATATCGCAGACAATTTTTTCCAAGGATTTTTTTGCCTTCCCCTGGATCAGTTTTTTTTTTTAGGGATTCTCGCCCCCTCCCCCTCCCCCAACATCACAGCAACCATTACGGCAATAGACTGCAGGCAGTGGATCTACCACAGTCGACCATTTTTACTACCATCCATAGATCGCGTCCCAATACTTACTGACCTACTTGTGGGATATCATAGAGAACCCGAAGAATGAGTTTCCTACGAAAACATTTGATGTGCTTTTCCCCTAATTTTTAAAAGTTACGTAAGGAAGGCTTAAAGCAATGAAAATAATTTTACCACAAAAGTTTCAATGAAATGAATTACACTGAACTTTAAATGCGTTATGGATTTTTTAGTAGTCACTTTTTCTAAGTAAAAAAATTTGTAATTTTCCTAATCGTTGCCTCAACTGTAAATTATGATAATTGAATAGAAGAAAATACTGAGTAAGGCTTCAACGAAAGCAGCAACTGACGTTTCTTCATCTGTCCAACTTACTGTTAAGTAATATCCTTGTATTTTTGAACCATTAACCCATTTTTTATTCTCCTTTATTTCTTATTATCTAGTCATGCTAATTTGTTACAGCAAAAAGTAGTTATAGTGTACAAATGCTAAATTCAGTATATATTTAAGTGTTAAAGCAAAGTACATAAGTGTTAAATTCAAGTGCAAAAGTGTTAAATCCAAATGCAAACGTGTTAAATCAAAGTACAAAAGTGTTAAATCCAAATGCAAAAGTGTTAAAGCAAAGTACAAACGTGTTAAAGCAAAGTGTAAAAGCGTTAAACCAAAGTCCAAAACCTGTAAAAAAAATTCATGCATGGGAACCATTCTGATGGTACAGGAACGCCGACCTATTGGCGTAAATTGAAAATGAAATTCAAACGACTGCATATCTTATTAGAACTAGACCTTCTGCGGTTCCTGCTAGAAGTGAAAGAGATGTAATAACCAGTAAAAAATTACTGCTGCCACAATTTTCGTGATTTTATTCTTAATAAAACCAGCTTGAACAGACGAAAATAAGCACTATCCAAATTGTAACTTGGGGCTGGGTTAGGGTTTAAAACGTTAGGGCTAAAAATACGTCTTTGTTGGGAGTAGAAGATTGGGGGCTTACGCGGAAAGTTTCGAGAAAGTAGGCCTGGATAGTGAGAAGATCATGCGTCACCAGAGAAAAGCGCAATTTACAAGATTTTCCCCTCTTTCCTTGTTTAATATTTTTTTACCCTTTGAAGAGCATTTTCCCCTAAAAATGGAAAAATTCCCTGTATTTCTAGTTAGCACCCTTCAGGCCCAGGTGTGGACAGAAACCAAATCTAATGAAACGGGAAGATTTCTGACCTCTCCTGGGTCTGAGGGTGCTTACTAGAAAAATAGAAAATTTTGGGTCGTCAGTTTTTGTGGACTACCCTGTATACAACCTTGAAACTAGGAGTAATCACCTTACTTCGTTAGTATACCTGACTTCGTGCTGCTCGATGGATGTTGACGTAATCAACAACACAGAGATCACGTGGGAGAATGTGTGATGGCAAACAAAGCAACAACAAACACCCCGATAGCACGAGAAGTATAAATGCTACTTTTTCTTGTCGGTGGGGAGAGAGAGAGAGCATATCCCACCATATTCCTTGGCTGGATATGGTGTGATATCATCTGTTTAATTTGGTTAATTATGGAGCTAAACCGCCACGGGTGATTAACTGTTAACCGTTCTCCTACAAGCAATAGTGTCATGGATTTTTTTTTTGTTTGATCTGTCATTTCTAATCATATCAAAAACCAAAACTGGTAAAAGGGGCCGCCAAGTTCCGAATGGTTTGGCCCTTCAAAGGACTGATATCAACACACCAAAACATTCGCCAAGTTAATCGCACCGCTTAATAGTTCGAAGGTTAAATGAAAACTAGAATATTGCTACTTTCGGTAGCAATGTTCAAGTTTTCATTTAACGTCCAAAGTATTATTAGGTGCGATTAAGTTGGCGAATGTTTTGGTATGTTGATATCACTCATTTGAAGGGCCGAACCATTCGGAACTTGGCGGCCCCTTTTACTAGTTTTGATTTCTGATATGATATCAGTCCTTTTTAAAAAAAAGCTGTGTAGTAGACTCACATCCACTACGGTGCAGGAGTGCAGCAGGGTGGCACGTCAACAAGAAATTGGTTTTCAATACTTTGCTACTACCTTTCGCATAGAGTCCGAACCATTCTCAACTTAGTCCGACACCTCTTTATAGGTTTTTGGTTTGGTTTTAATTTTGTTGTAATTTGTTTTATTTCGTTACTTTTGGTCTGTTGATATCACTCCATTGAAGGGCCGAACCACTCTCAACTTGGTGGCCTCTTCACCAGTTTTTGGCTTTGTTTATCATTTACTATGATTTTACAGTTGGTTTATTTTTCGCGAATTGGACGTGAATACAATTTCTTTGGCAACGTTGTTTAGATTTATCGTACTACACTTATAGTGTGTGTCTAGGCACGCACATCAGTACAGACGTTGTCATTGTCCGAACTTTGGCCGTCCAATGAGAGACGATGCCGACAATACTAACAATGGTTATAACAATATTTTCGTACTTACGCGCCATCCCCGCCATCCCCGTTACACGCCTAGGCTTCAAACCATAAAAGGTACGCCGTTCGTATCGTACTGCAGCCATTCATTCAATTTCATAGCTGGAAGCCTTCCCGTTATCTCGGTAGCGATGAATAATCATCCTATGGAAAAACATGGGGATAAGCGGACTAGAATTAGCTAGGCTAGTTACATATTTGCAACGTTATTGAGGGTCTAGATTTTGCATTGAAAGCAGCTTAGCTGGCTTTCCTACACCAGTTAATTTTTGTCAGGTGGGTCATTGCTCTTGATTTCAACACAATTTAAGCGTTTGTACAGTATTATTACTTTTATCCAAGTACCTGAAATGTGCTCAACTCTGCTTCAGAATATTAGACACTGACCCTATGGCGTCGCGCTACAATGGTTTACAACAACCTCGACAATTGAATTGATGTGATGTTTGTTGTGACGATTGTTGCCTAACTTGGCGCGACACACTAGCGTGTGTCTAGAACTTTGGCCACCTGTAAGGCAACTGGCAGATTCTCGTGATTTTCGTGTTTTTTTGTATTTCCGTGATTCGGTGAGCAGGGGGTTTTCTTTGGGGTTGATTTCTTGCGAATGTCCTCAGTTAGCAAACCCTTTTGCGCCGTTTTTTCGTAATGCTTCTGATGAAGAATTAAGGAAGGATTATTCTTCGAAAATTTAAAAGACTAGTTGTTGCTGAATCCTCTAGGTGGTTTTTGTGTTCTCAAAATATATAAAAATTAATAAACACAAACTCAAGCTCTAAACATAACCACGTTAGGATTCATTTTCGGCACGTTACGTTAAACGCTATAATGCATCGAGATCCTAGTGCGTTGAGCGTACACCTGAATTTTCCTTCTTCTTATATCCCGGCAGTGCGTTTCCGGCAGTTCTGGTTGGAGAGGTCATAGGATGTTTATCGTTCCGCGCGTACTGTTCTGACTGCGTACTTCCACGGTTCATTCGGGTACGGTTTGCTCGATCATACGAAATTTGCTTGCACGCTCATCAACGGGCGCTCTATACCACAAAAGGAAGGCGCGATAAGACGCAGAAAGCAAAGCGGTGTGCCCTCATCAGCAAATGACGTATACCGATACGCGCTGTCCGACATGGAAAAGAGAAGTTTTGTATCGGCCTTGTGACTATTGATGGGACAAAACCTTTTCCAAAGAGTGATAAGAAAGGGTGGATAAGAAATTAAAGGTTCGGTTTTTATCTATCCAAAACCAAAACAGATATAAGAGTAGCTGCCCAGTTTCCAAAAAAGATCGGACTTTAAAAGTAGTGATATCATTCAACCAGGGAAAGGCCGCCAAGGTTAATCGTATTAGCCAAGTTAATCGCACCGAATAATACTTTGGACGTTAAATGAAACCTTGAAGATTGCTACCTCTAGTAGCAATCTCTAGTTTTCATTCAACTTTCGAACTATTAGTATAGGTGTGTTTAGCTCGGCTACTAGGATTAACCTTGGTGGCCTTTCCCTGATTGAAAGATATCACTACTTTCAAAGGCCGAACCTTTTTGGAAACTTGGCGGCTTCTCATATACCAGTTTTGGTTTTGGGTGGATAAGAAATTAAACTGCAGCGAGAAGGCAAATAAACAAATCCTCAGATGCCATGATGGATGTTGGTTTATTTCTCCTATCCAAGGTGTCAACAGAAAAAAACATTCTAAACGCCCTTAACCCAAAATACATGTTAACTGATTAGGTATCTAATATAGTAATTTACTAGGGTTAAAAAAGAGCAGCTACCCCAAAACGATAGGCGGCAGGAAAAAAAAGATAGCAGCAAACAATGCCAATAACAATGACTGGGAAAATGGCGGTGGTCGGGAGATAACACGATAGGGCGAACAATGTTCATTCTTTTCACGGTAGCAATGAAAGACGGTGAGCGGGTTCATTCTTGTGCACGGTAGCAAAGAAAAAGGCGACCGGACGGCAGGATGTAGGGTTTTGCCGATGCCCTGTAACAATCAGTAACAAACGAAATATTACGTCATACGAACATCGAATTAATGTCCTTTTCTACTTCTAAAGATTAAAAACAATGGGCTTCAAGCACTGCCTTCACCGTGTTCAATCACAGACAATTCCACAAGAGAAATAAGCTGAAAATACAGATGCAGTGTTCACAACTTTAGAATGACGATTTCAAAAAAAAAGTATTGACAACTAAAATCTGTGTTAGAAAATACAGATGCAGTTGTCACAAAAAAACGTCGTTTTGAGAGATACATTTACAGAGTAAAATGTCTGTTATACAATTTCTGTCAGGCCATTTAAAGGAATTTTAGGGGATTCTGGCCATTAGGAGGGAAAAAGACTTGCGTTGGTTAATCGTTTTGTAATAATGCGTATTGCGTAGTTAGTGGGTCCCGTATAGTTCAACAGGCGTTTGCGACTCGAACTTGGTTCGGGCTTTCCACTAGTCCAAGTAATAATCGTCCAGTTTCTCATACCCCGTTCGGAGCGCAGGCTTTTAATTCGGAATCGAGAGAAATGTGGGTCGAATCCGGATTAGTTTGCTAGACCCCGTTTGGGGCGCCAGAGAGAAACACGGCGGAAAGGGGTTAATCGTTAGTTTCTCAGCCGCTCACCAGAACACGCCATTGTCACTCAATAGAGCATCGTCAAGTGACGTCATATTGGCTACGAGCCACCATTTGGAAGTAATAGCTACAAGGTGCACTATATTAAAATATAACGGAAAACAACGGCACTTCTAGTCAAGACAGTGCTTTGAGAACGGATTTATTAGGCTTAAAAGAACGTTGTTTTCTCCAACAACAAAAATCGCGCGTTATAAGAACTCCAGTCTAATAGCATTGGCTTCAATAAGACGATCTTCTTTTCTCCCTCCAGTGCTCCTTGCAGCTAACCCAGTTACTGGCTCCACCATAGAGTTATACACAATAATACTACGTCGTGTAATACTATATGCGGATTCGTGCTTGGACTAACACTCATATTGTGGCACCACCAGCCCGTAAATCGTTTAATTTATTTTTTTATTTTTAAATAATAGGTGATGGCAGTCGTATATAAACACCCCTTGAAAATAGTGCGTGCTTCCTTTGTTTAAGCGATGAGCATATTTTGAGTAACCAGTAAAAAACGCGATTGCCACCTGGTGATGAAATTTGCTAATTCGGAATTCGACCCACATTTGTGTCCGGAGCGTACACTCAAGTGAAGTGATGCGAAGCGAATCGTGTTCGATCCATCAACCAACGCGGATTAGTTTAACTCGGATACGATACACTTTACCTCGGATGTGTCCACACCGTTCGGAGCGCATTTAGCATTAATTCGCATAGATACACTCCGAACGGGGTGTCAAGGAATGAAGGAACCTTTAAAAACTGGTTTTGGAGCTCAAGTTTAGGATTTTGGGGAAGTTCGGAGTCCAAGGCTGGCACCCAAGAGGCGTAGAGGGGGCTTACGGGTCTGATACTTTTCGGGGAAATGTCAACAGGAAGACATTGCTTTACGTTATCTGTCAGCCGCCTCCGCATTATCGAAGTAGGGAGGGTAGCTTGAATACAGGAAGAGGGCGCATGAGACGTGTTCTGCAAGCAAAGCGATAAGAGACGACCCCCCAACAAGAAAACCACTGCAAAACCGTGGCCAACTCGCCCTCTTTCGGCCATTCGCAAAGACAAAGACAAGTGTGCGACTGACCCAAAGCAAGGATCCGAGCCAGAACTTTTGACCACCGGAAGAAAATACTGTCAAAATACCTTTGGGAAAATCAAGTTCAACGGCAGTTTCGCAATGCACAGAAGTTAAGCTAGATGCGCTTGAACTTGCAAGATGAGTTTAAAATGCAATTTCGTCGATTGAAAGAAAGGTGGAAATCGTCAGATAAGCCCAACTGAAGACTAAGTCGTAGTAAACTAAACCTTAAATGTATGCAATGTACGTTAGTAACACATTCGAGAGAATGCATTGCATACTGCCTCCCGTAAGTCAGCCACTGCTAAAGATTCATAAGTAGCATACGTTTTCGTATGTTTACATAAGTTTGAATTACTTTTTGTATGGTAGCCTAAATGCCATACGCAAGCAGTTTGTAGAGTTTAGGCTACGGCGTTTTCGTACTGTTTGCCAGGCTCAATAATAAACCAACTCGCTGCTCACTCACTGATAGACAGACACAGCACGGTTACAGTATGGTCACAATAGGGTTACGATATCGGGTACAATGTCGTAACCTTGTAATACGGTTTCAATACGACTGCAACACCGCTACAATACGGTCACAGTGTAGTTACACAATACGGTGATAAAACAGTCATATTAAAATACAGTTACAATGCGGTTACAATACAGTTACATCGTGGTCACAGTTTGGTGCAATACAATCATGATACAGTTACAATACCGTCAACAATGCAGTTGCAATCCTATCCTACAATACGGTTAAAATACAGGCAAGGTTTGGTTAACGTACTTTGCGGTCATAACAGTACGATAGTGACAACCTTTTGACATTGCTCAATTTTCGGACTGACTTTCACACATTAAGACCCTAACAATCTCGATGACGTCATTCTAAACTTCAACCAACGATGGACTCCGCAACAGTGAAGTCAAAGACTTAAAGTGCTAAGCTCAATACGTAATACTGTCGAATTTAATGTTTCAAATCTGATATGAACAACCATGGTAACTGTCGAGACTGTAGGATTTCGGCTTGCTTCCCAATTTTCAGCTCACTGCCATCCCACCATTCCTACCAACAACCTTCAGTTCAGTCTTAAAAGGCTTGCGAAATGTAGCCTACAGCACCTAAAATTCAATCGTTCGTTTCCAATTCGACTTAAACTATAAGCTTATAGGTTTGGCCATTTTTGGCTTCCAACTTAAACCTTAGGCAATGCGCCGGTCTTTTATTTATGGCAGGGTTGGATGGGGTTTGAGGAAATGAAAATATGACCAACAAATTTTAGATGGAACAACCCTGAAAAAATCTTGATACCCCAATCCAGGTTAACAAATAATATGACCCCCCCCCCCCCCCCCGTATGCCTATTGAGACTACCTGCAGGTAATTGCCTGCAGCCAAATTAACTAACTAGTACTCCGCACCGACGACAACTGTGTCTCGTTTTCAAAGAAAGGACAAGGCTGAATTTCGTGCAGTTTGTATGATGAACGCACTGTTTGGCTTGCATGCCCACACCCCTAAACGTAGTCAGTACCTGAAAAACAGAAGAAGCCACGGAACCAGGAGGCAAGGTTACACTAAGTAGTGGAGATACTGACAGTTTCAAAACTTCGTAAACATTCACATCCGGGGGAGTGGGGTGGGCAGAAGAAGAAGGGTTTTCAGACATTTTGACCTGTGATAGTGACTCCTCCTCCCTCTTTACGGGGTTTTAAAAAATATGAGCCCCCCCCCCCCCAACCCCCATCCCGTCGAGGCGACCAATCCATGACCCTCCCTCAATTTCCTAATGTTCTAAACCTCGAGCAAGCCGTAACGCCACCATCCAGACCTGTGAAGTCAGGCGAGCCCAAATTAAAACACCACCAAATTTGAGCTGCAACTTATTCCATCAAGGCCCAAGTGTCGTCGAAAACGTAGGATACCTCTCCGTAGGTAACCTACAAGTATAACCAAGTCTCCTCAAGTCGTTTCTTCGTCCCCTTTCGTTCGATTCATGTGGCCGTCCAGTACGGTAATCCTGCTGCGAAAATCCACCACATGAAAGTCACAATACGGCTACAATACAGTCACAGTGCAGTTACAATACGGTGATAATCTTCTTACATTATAAACCAAAGTCTCATAGCAGAAATGAGGCAACCGCAATGACGACCCCCGGAAAGGGAACAATGAAAACGTGCGAGTGTGTCAATTCTTTGGCTTGAAGTCGAAAGTGGGACGTTGTTGCCCTGAAAAGAAGTTGAAATTGGCGCATAGTTGCCTCGACTAACAATTTGCTCTAACAATTATCCTTCTAACCAAACACCGTGGTAATCTCAAGGGCAAGTATTTCATGACGTCATGCACACTTCTTGTTCACACGGTACGCATCGCATCGGAAAGACTGGGAGTGGGTGGGGGGGGGGGGTGACTTGTTACCATTAAGCATACGATTACGCATTTACTGAACCTAGAAGAGAACAAACAAACAAGCACGGGAGCCAGGAGCCGGGTACGTGTTCAACTACGTATAGCAAAGAGGAGAAATGGAAGGAAACCAAGAGGAGAGGGAGAGGACGGGGTAAAAGGAGGAGGGGAGAGGGGAGGGAGAGGATTGGCGGAAAGGGGGAGTGTTACACAAACAAAAATCGACTGTTGCAGTGAACGACCAGGCAGCACCGAGCAAATACTGGAAAACAACCACGGGTCAAACAAATCCCCGGGCGAAGCCGGGTACGATGCTAGTACGCTCATAAAACGAGGTCATGGGTTTTTTCCACCTCCCTTCTGCAAAACCTCCCTTCAATTGCATACTGTGGCAGCTAGATGGTGTGTTAAAATGGTCCTAGATTTTTCCGAAAATTAAATTGATTTTACGTTCATGCCTTGAGGTGCATCGCCTACCAAGTGGCAACTGTATTTTATTTTATGTCGTAAAGTAATATAGCCTCCCCTCCCCCCCCTCCTCCTGCAGATCTCCAGGCAAGTTAACCACATTTTTGACAAGTGCCTTTTTAGAAATCTAAAGCAAATATGAACAAAACTTCAAATAAGTCAATTGAGTCAGTTTTCTCCAAACCGTTTTTTGGTGAAAATACTGGAGACAAAATAGTTTGATAAAACTATTGGAGAAAAAAGTTTCAAGTGCAAAGCAACAACATTCTTGTTTATACCACGGTTGTGACGTCACGCTAACTCAACGCCACGCTAAATTTCTGTAGTTTAAATCCCGTTAACCAACACCGGAAGTGTGCGTCATCACAAAAAGTGTGGGTTATCAAGTTACACCACACTTTTTCCGACAACCCACACTTTTGACACTTCCGGATCACGCGACCGGGAACGCACACACCACCAACCAAATACAGCGTGCAAAAAAAAAACCGTAACGCAATAAAAACGTACAAAACTAATTACTTAATAGGAAAGAAATCCAATCCCTACAAACTCTCAAATGACTGGCCCATATCACAGGCTAACAAACCACCCATATCTACGCTTATTTACTCCGCGTTAATTCCCCCCCCCCCCACCCCAACTCCCTCCACAAACTAAAATGGATTGACCTTCATTCATATCGATACCCTATCACTGTATTTTTTAAACAATTCTCAAACTGCACCAAATGAATTACATACCTTCAAAGAATGTCCCAGAAATGCCACTTTATCCTTGCTGTGTCACATATCGATTTATTCGCTCCAAACACGATAAACACACGCAAGCTCCAAGCTTGCCACCCGACACTTAGACTGAATAACTCCCACCCCCTCCCTCCGCAACGGTTGAGCGAAAGGACTCGTCCGCATATCACACACTTCCCCCTCCACAAACTAAAATGGTATGTCCTCTTGAAGCTATCTTCACAAAAACAAACACGTTTTAATTAAATACGATTTAGCTTGACGTTCCAACCGTGATATAAATGTGTTATTGGTGACAAACTCACGGATATCGATTTTTAACCGACGGCTGCGAGGATTTGTCCAGCTTGACTATGCAAAAGTCTCGGGCTGCGCCCCTCGACATTTGCACAGTCTCGCTGGACAAATCCTCGCAACCGTCGCTTAAAAATCGATATCCGTGAGTTTCTCACCAATAACTATTACTTAATTCAACTTTTCTTGATTCTGAAGTACCTTACGAATACTCTTTTCCAGTAGCGTGCACAGACACCCGAGACGGCAGGGGCAATTTTCAGCGAAAGGGCTCGCTAAGGCTTTATTTTTGTGGGGACTTTTTTTTTGCTTGTTACTAGCTTTTTTACCATTTTTGGCCGCTTTCTTGGGCTTTCTAGCTTTCTTTTTGCCATTTTTAGGGCTCTAGGTTCTTTCCCCTCACTGCGACCAGCATTTTTCAATGGAAAAAAGCTAAATATAGCATGTTTTTTCTTCAAAAAGGACCAAAAAGGGCATTTAAAAAAAAAAAAAAATGCAGGGGCAAGCGCACCGCCCCTGTGCACGTCACGTCTCTTAAATTCGGGACCTTCAAGTCGCTTTGTCCCTATAAATCTATGATATTTGGAATAGTTTTAGTGTAAAATTTATTGAATTCTGCCACTTTTCGCCTTAACAAATTAAATAAAATTAAACTAAATGAAATTCATTTCAGTGCGTAGCAGAGAGAGAGAGACTTAACAAGATAATTTCGCGAAACGCATGTTAGGACGTATAATCTGCAGCATCATCTCGTGTTTCGTTTTGTTTACTGTGGATTGCAGTGTTGCCACAAACTTCCAGCAGTCACTAACAAGGTAGGAAGGAATGATTTGGAGTTGTGGAAGGCAGGGGGAGGGGGGGGGGATGGCGGGGAAGGAGAGGATCTGATAGGACTGCTCTTGAAGACTGGACTGAGCTAAATGGACGCTCTTCCAAGCACTCCTTGGGGAAATTTTACCTGAGCACACCCCAGTTTCTGATACTGTGTCTCGCGCGGCAAACTCTACCTCTGTCTCATCTGCCCACCTTGCCTCTGTCTGGTCTTCCGCCTCCCCCCCCCCCCCCTGTTTTCTAATTGTTGACGATGGGGACCGCGGTGACAATCGGTGGTATCCATTAAAAGGATTCTTCTCTCACTGTTTCCTACACGCCGCAAAAAAAATATAAATAAAAAAATAACGTGTGTAACATTTATGTAGGTTTGACTGAACGTAAACAAACTGTCACACACACAGAAAGGCTAAAATTCGGTACAAGGGAAGGAAGCCGCTTTAAAGTTAGGAGAGGGAATAAATAAATAGGCTACACGTGAAAATCTATTTCCCATTGCCTTTCGGACTTAAACGTCAGACTGCCTGAGCGGGGAATTGAATCCTTCACGTTGGAAACTATCATAAAACGACACACGACAGAACTGCATAACAAGTTACAAACTTCGTATGTGGGTCACGTGGACACGATAGTGAAGATGCTCTTTGTAACACATGTCCATTTGTCCACCAGTAACCTGACAGATTTAAATGGCGTTACTTCGCGCTTCCTAGGCGCACCTCAGACGTGGGTGCAGAGCCTTCTAACTAAACAGATTCTGACCCACACCTGAAGTAGAGAGAGGGTATTGAATAGTCCCCGAACTCCTTATCGGCTGGTATTTAATGTAAACCTACTTAGCAACGCCCTTGACAATGCACGGGTGATTGGTGAGCGAATGGTGGTGAACAAAAATGCTGCTTTCCAGCGTGGTTTCCTGTTTCGCCTAATGCTTTTTTCGCCTATTCCCCTTTCGCCTACAAAACCTGCCCTTATAGGTTTAAAGACGGTGGTGCCAAATTTAGACAAAACAAGAATCCTGCTTCGCCTATTCCTTTTTCGCTTATAGTGTAAACTTTTGAGTGAGTAAACGTTTGTGCAAACTTTTGAGCGGACTTTAGTGCAGCCTTTTGTGCAAATTTTTGTGCAGACTTTTGTGCAAACTTTTGTGCAGCCTTTTGTGCAAATTTTTGTGCAGACTTTTGTGCAAATTTTTGTGCAGACTTTTGTGCAAATCTTTATCATGCAAAAACTCCATAAGGGTAAAGGGACCCATTAACTTTTCGCCATAGAAAGTAGTGATATCAGAGCCAAAATGGGTGTCACCAAGTTTGTACAAAAGTCTGCACAAAAGTCGGCACAAAAGTTGGCACAAAAGTTTGCACAAGAGTTAGTAGGCGAAACAGCAATAGGCGAAACAGGGATTCTGTATTCGGATTACATAAGATCTCTTAGATCTGCCCCAATGTCAGGGAGGGGCGAAAAAGGAATAGGCGAAACAGCATGTATCCTTTCCCGACACTGACCTCCATTTTACTCATCGATCATTAAAGCGAGTTCGTTCATAAAAGACTTAAGCGTGACGTCACTTTTGGGTGGAAGCGGTTGGTTTTTGGTGTAATCGGTCGGCGAGTTGTTCGGTGAGTTTATGATAATACCCAATACACAGCTGCTGTGCTTCCTAAATGGATTTTTTTTCTATAAACATTTCTGTAATGTGTGGTGCAGTGGCAACTCGGACCACTGAACTGCGACTGAGGTTGGCGCTAATGACGTTGCTGTCAACGACGCCCCATAAAACCCCAACCTCTCCCCTCCCTAAATAGTCCGATACTAACTCTATTCCCTACCCAATCACTGATCTCCGAAATCTATCTGTGTAACTTCGTAAGTTGTTGTTGTCTGCAGACAGAGATCTCGTACCCCTTTACCCGAAACCAGGGATTGTCCGTCCTTAATTAACCAGCATCCTGGGGCCATTGACTTTAGCAAGCGAGCTCCTTCCTTTCACCACCACGCGGAATTTCGATCACAAAATTAGTGCCAACCCACCCGTCAGCGTGTCCGTCTGTCCGCCTTCCTTCGTTTGCCTCCAGCGATTGAAGGACCGTCGTCAGTCGGCAGTTTGGGCTGGCTGGCTGTTGGCCGGACTCGACACTCATTTGCCTAATTATATTGGAGCCGATGAGGACAGGGCCACCCACGCCTCGGCGCCAATTAGGGCTCCCTTTATGTGGCACACGAATCCTGTTTTTCACCTCCCTCTTTTGAAACGAACTACGGGAAGCAAGGACTGCAATGCTCGCGCATAAAGCACCTCGACGGAGGAAAAGCGTGAAAATTGTTACCGAATTAAGGCGCGGCAAATTCAATCAAATGCCCGACTCGTTCGTCTTTTTCGTGTTTATCGGGACCCGCCTTCGTTGGTGCGTTGCTGTTTACTAAAACTGTTCTGTACTGAAACTGTTTTGTTTTAGTATATTGTGCGCGCAGCGTAACTTGAGTCCTGCAGTATGCTATGAGCGGCTACATCTTCCTGGAGGGAGCGGCTTTAATCGACGGCCACCATTGTTTTTGTAACCATCAAGGATATCAACAAGGTGCTCTGCGATCGACAACATACAATCGATTATCTGTATTCGTTCTGGGGCGAACTCAAGATAGGCCGCGGACACTATAGTTACGTATGTCTTCTGAACTATACGCACTAGTCGAGGTATATATACTTTACTGCGTAATATTTACGGAAGCATATTGTCATGAAACCAAGAATTTATTTAATAGGGTTGGCGAGGAGAATTCTAAAAACTCTAAAAAGTATGCGTCATTGCATAACTTAATGTAGTCTTAATACCTACAGCCAATCAACTCCAAGACTACATTAAGTTATGCAATGAAGCTGGCATCAACACATTTCCACCAATCAAAATCCAGGGACCCACTATTTAAAGCATAGCCGACCGAATTCTCTCTCATTCGACCAGCAGACTTGGGTGAGTTAGGTGTGACTGTTGGCACATTCTTTTGAATTGTGCTGACTTTTATTTAATTTGGTTTTAGTTTTTAGCATGGAACCTTGCATCCTTATGACTTGTAAGTTTTATTTCCATGGCCCTGCTCTGCTGTTATTTTATTAATTTTTATTTTTATTTTTAAGTTGTTTGACATGTTTTAAACCCTTCACCTGAAAACGGTTCCGACCTTGGAACCGAAACGTCGTGATTTCGTTGTTTCACCAGCACTTAATGGCTACTCTCAGTGCCGGAGCAAGGCATTTGAGCACCCGGGGCCAATAGCTCATTGAGCGCCCGCTTTATCGCTATTATACAGCAGTTTGCAACCCCTCCCCTTACTTTCACACGGTGTATGACCATTTCGATGAATACTGTTCCCCGAATCCTGTTTAGCCGAATCCTGTTTCGCCAAATTTTAATCAGTGTCTTCAGTGTCTTCACGCCCAAATTTCCCCAATTCGTCCCAAAAATGACACTATCACGGTTGAACATTAAAAAAGGTGGGAGTTGCCACAAAATGTGGACTTCATACAGACACCATATTGGATGATTTTCCAATACGGCGGCTGTATAATGTCCACAATTTGTGGCAGCTCCCACTTTTTTTCAGTGTTTTAACATTTTTAATGTGAGCGAGTCCCAAAAACCGGGCCTAAAATTAAGTATGTGTTGCCAGATTGATATTCTTGAGTTTTCTTGCCAGAGGGTAACTCTATCCTCACCTACTGAAGCAACACACAAATTAATTTTTCAAGACCAATTACATTTAGGCCAGCATTTCTTAAAGTTAAACTTTTTTGGAGGGTGAGGGCATCACTTTCGGCGCCCTATCGCCTTTCGGCGCCCGGGGCGGCCGCCCCCTTTGCCCCCCTCTTGCTCCGGCACTGGCTACTCTGTGTTTTTAGAACTAAATTCCAAACACTAATTTTTTTCCATAATAATTGGACGATTTACGTCAAATTCTAGTTCAGCAGTACTTTTGGGGGTTTCAAGCTATGTAAGGCTTCACCAACAAATTCTTGTCACACAAGTCATTCTTTGCAGTACAAATCGAACCAGCTATGCAACTTCCTAGAGGCGTAATATTTCAATCCGCTCCGCCTATAGTAGGCCCAAAGCCTATTTCGTAGTTTAAAAAAAAGAATAAAAAAATGCTTGTAATTGATTGAAGCAGCGATTGTAAATAAGCGAAACAGAAACTGAAACCGAGCTCAGCAATTCGTTTCTAGGTATGATTGGAAAGTCAACAACTGAAACCTGGACTATAACAAAATCACCAACAAGTTTCCGATTTGTCGGCGAATGAAGACACACATTAAGTTGTTGACAACATGTTTTTGAGGATAGTGGAGGAGAAAATGGGTGAGACGACGGGCAGTGTAGGGAAGGAGGTGTTTTTCGAGATGGAGGGGAGTGGCGATTCGGGAAGAGGAGTTGAGGGGAGTGTTGGGGAAGGAAGGGAGTGGTATGCTGCCGTAATTTCCGACTTTGATTGCCTGAAGGCGGAGCTCCTTTGACTAGGTCCGAAGTGAAGGATGTCGACCCACTCTATCAGCTTCAAGCTTCGGAGTAGTTGCAGGATGAAGCCGGGCGAGCAGCGGGCCTGGCGGTGACTGAGGGAAACGCTCTCTGCAACGTACAAACCACTGATCTTGGTCGTCACTAAAACCCTGTCTTCACCATTACAACCGTCCTCATGAATAACTCTAGTCTCCAATAACGAGGAACATTTCAGGCCCTGCGTGACACAAGGGGTGTCCATCTGCCCCTGGACTTGCCTACTTTTTGAGTTAGAGTGCTCAAACGTTTGCCCATTAATGACAGTAGTAACACTAAAAAGCTGAAGCGTATTGAGCAGTCAGTAAGTAAGTAAGCTACTAAGCTTCCATCGTAATAAACACTAAATCCGTGTAACGGGTTCAAAGTAAAACAGACTATTCAAATTTCCAAAGTGCTAGCGACGCTTTACCCTGGCTACTCTTAGGCCAACGGAAGTCGGTGGACGAAAGGCCGGCAAAATACAACTAATGTACCCATCACTACCGTTAAGCCCGTTTCAGACGGGCAGATTTTCACTCCAGACATGAGTAAAAATCGGGTCGGGACGGTAAGTTGGCTCGTATGACAGGGGCAGACGACATGAGTTGGGAGTAATTAAAGAGTCATCCCGATTCGATGGCCAGGCAAGGCGGCCAGCCGTTGGGGTACCGACTTTTTCTCACGTGACTAAAATAAAAATCAATGGTGAACACATACCATGCATACCGGAAAAAGGGGTAAAGCTGGACGTAAAGAGAGCTAGCCATGCATATGGGGTGTTTGTTGATCCTGAAGGCAGTCGGGAGTGGAGGAAAAACCTACTCGTGTTACAACCAATGACAAAATGTAGGGGGACAGTTGTGCCTGGAGGAAAAAATCTGCCGGTTTGACACGGGCTTTAGCGTCGCACAATTACACCTGTGAAAATTTTTTTGATAGAGTTTAACCAGGCTCTTAACTTTTAACTGTGCCATCCCTTACATACGTTTAGTCTTATCAAGAATTTATAGAGTTGGGGAGGTGAATTTGTGACTGAGATCCCTTCTGAAACCTCTTAGATTCATTCCTATTAGTTCCGTCTGAGTTTGTAGAGGGCGCCATGAGTTTGGTGTGGGAATTTCTACTCAATTTTCACCCTAAAATTAAACTAAACTAAACGAAACTAGCTTCTATTTAATTATTATTTAGTTTAGCTTATAGTTGTAATTTAGTTTACTTTAGATTTAGGGTGAAAAATGAGCAAAGATTTCCATATACAATGCGTGGCGCCCACTGAAAACTAGGAAAGAACTAACAAAAATGAATGAACACGTTTCAATAGGGACTTTTTAGAGTTACAAATTCTCCTCCCCAACCCTTTAAATTCTTGGTCTTATTTATAGGTGCCCCAGAATATGAGACAGTCACCTTCAAGAATAATCAAACGCAATATAAGGGCGATAACATATGGCACGGGTGGTGTCATAAGGGCTGCTACAGAGGAAAGGGGGACCTAGGCATCATCTCGAAGGGCCACCGTAACATCCTTAAAACGAAATAGCCATATCGTTCGCATCACTCACTCTACTGGCGCCGATCCATGCTTCATTTAGTTTATTTTTTCCCCAGCGCATCACAAATTTAACGTACTGATCATCGGTCGCAAGCTAATTGCAGTCGTTGCTTACAATTCGTTCAGCTCATCACGCCTTACACGAATGAAGTTTATAGGGAGTAAAAAGGGTTTGTTTTACGTTGAAAAAGTTTACTGTACGCGAAAATGGCTTGCTTTGCTCGCTCAATCCACACACCGCTACTGTGCTCACACGACTGAGTGAAAGCCAACACGTATATTTTTCTATGCATCCATCAACTGAAGCCAACCAATTTTTGATCAACATGTTGTGTTGCTGATACTTTGAAGTGTGACCAGGAACAGCAAATTTGCCGCTTGCCCAGCTGGAGCCATGAAGCCAATGTGCGACCAAGAGAGTCCGTGGAGGTCGACGCAGTGTCCAGAATAATATTACAGCATGTTCCATCTCTCATTCTGTGTAGCGACCCCACGAGGCCAAATATGAAACGACTGGTCGTAACTATTTTCTAGTTCTAGGATAACAAACATCATTGTTGACAACAGGCCTACGCTGTTTAGGCTTTAACCAGGAAAATAGATGTGAAAAATATCTCCCTTGCTACGGTTAAGCCCTAACCAAACAGAAGAAATTTTCGTGCGAAGTGACGCGTTACTACGTGCCTACAAGGTCAGCATTGCTGCCCTTATGTTGTGAGTGCGGTGTTTATTGATCGATTTTGACGTTTTTGGTACGTCGTCCTGCGTCGCAAGGCAACCGCGAGCCGCCAGTCTGTTCAAGGCTTTAATCTCTAACCATACTGGCTGCTCGTGGTTGCATGGCGTCGCAGGATGGTTTACCAAAGAGGTCAAAATCGTCCAATAAACATCACACTAACTCGTAGAGTACAGCAACTTTGACCTTGTAGGCATGTAGCAACACTTCGCTTCGCACGAAGTTTTCTTCCGACTAGTTAAGCTTGGCATGCGGCAACTCTGCGTGCGACAGCGTTCCAAAAGCGCGTAGTTCTGAAGCAGACGGCGTCTTCAAGCCACGGCAGAGTGGGTAGAAATCCTGACCTAACGTCAGTTCACACTCCTGCCGGAAAGCTAACGCCTTGTAGCGTTGCTTTCGTAAAATAAAATTCTGTCGATGGTGAAATCAGCTGGCCGGGATCCGGGAAACGAAACTCACATCTTCTCTCCCAGACCATCTTGTGGAAAGGATGCAATATGAAGCGATAGTTACAACATATGTAACGTGCGATTTACGTATAGCAGGGTGCAACATGAGTAAACGCTCATGGCGCACCTTGCAGTTCTATAAGCTGCTTGGTATTCAGTAAAAAGGGTTTGTTTTACGTTGAAAAGGTTTACTGTACGCGATAATGGCTCGCTTTGCTCGCTCAATCCGTGAGTGCCAACAGCCGGGTAACAGACTTGCTCTACTGTCATACAACCAGTTGAAATAAATATACATAAATTTTCCTTAATACAACCAGTTGGGCATGCCTGGACTTGTTTAGCTAGTCACGTGACGTAAAACCAAAGCCCTCTGTTGATCGCCCCACCCAACCCCCCTATAAATACGAGGGTCCAGGCCATAGGAAGTTAGTTGATGAAGGGTAGGCAACTCGAAAGGTTGTCTCCCTGAACTCGGCTAGGATTAGACCAAGCTCCCAGCAGACTCGGTGCACAGTCCCCTAGATATGCAGTAAGGAATGAAGTGGGCTCGAGATATTCTTGGAAACAATCGTCCACTCCCTGACTACGTCACACATGATGCTCCCATGTTCTAACATGCATGCATTTATTAGGTCCTGGTATGACGCAAAACATTTCGTCGTCTTAGGTATTTTGGTTTAAACCTAGTTAACTTTTAATTCCGTTCCCTGAACGGATGTCTGATTAACACTCACAGTCAAGTCAATAAGTCTTACGACATACTGAACAAAACAATAAGTTAATTCATGAAATGAAAATTCACGTGTATTAAACAAAAAACACAAACAGTCAGAAAATTTGTCAAGAGTTACTGCTCCTTAATAATAAAATCCGAAATCGGGTGCATTAAAATGCATTAGACTTTCGTGAAACCTGAAGAAACGTACATATATGAAAAGCAGTACCTAAATTATAAAAAAAAATAAGCAAAACAACAAGCAATTCAGCACAAGCACATTATCAAAAATGCGCGAAAAAAAAACCGATTAAAAATGCAAGCTCAACTAAAAAAAAACCGATTAGACCTCTAACTACGGATTGGCAAAAATAAAATGCAATTAAAAAAAAACAACCAAAAGTAGCGATATCAGAAACAAAACCCACAAGTGGGAAAGAACCCACCAAATTTCAGCCAATGACAGGTGTGATATAGAATAAAAATTGCTGCCACCAATTTTTCTGCATGGTGTACGAGAAGTGGTCTCCAAAGAAAGTAGTGATATTACAACCCCCTCACCCTACCAACGAAGAAAACGATTTAACTGCTAACTGTGCACTGGCGAAAATAATAAACTACCAAAAAAACTTACAAAAAATGTGATATCTGAAACAAAACCTACAAGTGTGAAAGAACCAATCAAAGTAGTTGCATCAGGGTGTACCACCCCAAACCGAAAAGGCAGTGTTCCCCTAGCAAGTAGTGATATCACCCCCCGCCAATGAACAACCGCCACGCTAATCCCACAGACTATTAGTTCAGACGTTAAATGCAAAACATGACCATTGCTACCGATTGAGGCAATGGTGGCCAGGTTTTTCAATTAACCTTTGATCTAATAGTTGGTGGAATCAGCTTGGCCAAAAAATTTTAATCTCATTTATTATTTTTAGAATTTAGTTTTCCTCTGGTTCAGTAATCCCAAGAGTGTTGGAAAATTGTTTTTTAAATCATGAGTTTTGTATATACTCTTGCTTCTACCATACTTTTGTTTCAAATGTAGTTTCTTTGCAGAAACTTTCGTTAAAATTTGTATATCCCGTATTTTTTTGTCAGGAGTCTACACCAACATCAGGCTAGATGGCGAGGACTAATACTTCAACATGAAGTATAAAGAAGAAAGGGACCGTCCATAAAGTATGTCACGCTATTTTTTGGCCAATTTTGACCCCTCCCCTCCTCCTCCGTGTCACATTTTGTCACACGTACTCGTACCCACTAAAAAAGTATGTCACACCGATCTACCCCCCCCCTCCCCCTCCTCCTCTGAATTTTTTTTTCTGGATATGCAATTTTATTGGGCCTGCACAGAATTCTTAAAAACAGATTATTTTCCGGCCATTAGCCAGCCATAAGCCATGTCTGCCATGAGTTAAAATTGAACAGCTACAAATAAAGGAAGAGAAAAAATAACTTCCTTTTGAACTGCTAAAGTTATCTCGGGACGGATAATAGCAATTTTGCTAGGAAATACCTAAAAATCTTGTAACATTTTAAACTTGTCACACTGCAACTCACGCACTCTTCTAAGGAAAAGAGAGGCAGCATCTCAGTTGGGATTCTTTCGGGCTGTAACTACAGAAAGCAGCAACAGTACAAATCAGCCGAATAAACAGTGATTTCATCAGCAATAATGTACAACGTAGTTGCATACGCTTTGTTTCTTTCAATATACGGCCGATACTGTATTACACCTCTGCGAAGCATAGACCCCCAAAGCTCCCCACAGTCAATGCTACGATGTCAGATGGTGACTTCTCTGTGTCAATGCACACTTTAGGAAAACGTTGTTAGATTTGGCTAGGTCGCTGTTCAGTTTAGGAATGTACTGAGGCTTGTGTCACTGTCATTCCCTCCATTTCAGACTGCCTAGGCACTAGCAACCGCTCGTATTTTGGATGGAAAACGGGTAAAGGTGAAACCCTTCAATTCTTCCCTTTCCCACCGTAACATTCGAAATAGGAGTTCCTTGGTATTCCACTTATTTCCAAAAACGGTGACAAGTTCAAACAGAAGTAGTTTTCCAGCTCCTTACTTTTATTGACTCCGTTCATGAACAGCCAGTCAGAGTATTAACTTTTTCTTACACAAATAATAAAGGTGTATAAAAATATAAAAGTGTGACGTCACATTTTTTTTACACTCCACCCCCTCCCCATGGCATGTTTTGTCACAAGGGGGGGGGGGGCGGCCCTCCCTCCCCTCACAGCGTGACGTATTTTATGAATGGTTTCAGACGCTAGGACATCTCATAACAGTTTACGTTTAATATCCCTACAAAATGGCGTCCCCATACTCTGGCAAACTAGCAATCACTCCTTAGAGTGATGGAGTGCGAAAAAGAAATGCCGGAGAGAAGTAGATCGAGGAGTGACGCTAATTCCGTAATAGAGAGGTCGAATGCAACGTACGCAAAAAGATAACAATGACATCAACAACAAATATGAGAAGAAGTGATATAAGGCAACAGTCAGGCACAACTTACAACGAGGAGTACAACGGGTGGTTCGGCTGAAGACTTAAGACGAGCAATGTTGTAATAAACAATTGTTGTCGGACTTGCAAGTCTAGAAGCACACTAGAATGTATCATTAAAGTTAGAACTACAAACTGCCCCAGAATGACTAGAGATACAAGACACTTGTAGGGGCGAGAGCGTTAAGAATGGCAACCGCCCAACATTTGTATCACTTTTTTTTAAAGGGCAATTACATCCATTTTGACATGCATGCTTTACTTTTGGATCACTTACAAAATAACTAAATACAAGAACTGCGGTAAGAATACGTTAGGTACGTCCGATACAACAATTTAATTATTCCATCACCAAAACACGACACAGAGACCGCCATTGTTTTGCTAGAACGATGACACTTGACAGATGACACTT
>JAHWFP010025716.1:0-10676 GCA_023313725.1 Lithobius niger
TGTATTTCGGGTTCCAAGTGGTCAGTTGGCTTCTTAGGAATGTTCCACATTTTTGTCGCTGGCACTTCAATTGGATCTTTACCACTTTTTGTTCTGCGTGATCGAGAATAAAACTTGGGTGGATGTTTCTTGCCCATTTCCATTAACAAACTGGTTCCAGCGCCATTCAGCAAAGCTGTATTGGATCTTGGGAGGGGATTGCCTTTCGCCACATGCTTCTTTTCTTTCGGTTGTTGCATTTCTCTGGAGTAAACCCTCGGTTGATATCTTTTCTCGCTCTCATTCGTCTGGGTGGAAATGTGACCTTTCTTAAAATGCGACGGGTTTCTTTTCTGCTTACAACAAGGAGCCCTGTTAACTATTTCATTCTCGCATGTTTGCTCTTGATGCTTGGAATTGCAATTGGGCTGGCACCCACATTTCCCTTCTTCTTTACGGCAAGTCTTCATTTTAAAAACTCTTGCTGGTGTCCGTCTGCGTTTTTTCGGCTGGTTGCATGTAATGCATTGGCTGGATGGCGAGATAAAATGCTTTTTCGGATAGTCATGTGATGCCTTTTCTTGCCCTAGTATGGTTTGATGGGCAACCTAAAACGTGCAGAGGGGGGAGTATGTAGAACACACTTAATGTTTGCTTTATGTAATTATCAGCAACGAACACAAGCTGAAGTTCTTCTAACACTTGATATTTTTCAACTTAATACCTTTAAAATTGTTATTCTAAATCTGTATACTACTAAGATTTTTTAAGTGCAACTCGGTAATATTGGTGCTATTCTGTTCACTATCTCTCCTCACATCCGGCAAATCAGTTTGCTTTTTGGATTAACTCCTATCATCCAAGCAATAAACTTGTTTCATTTCAGCAAAATTAAATTCATTGAAGAAAAACGATAGAAAAAAAAGCCTATACAGGGTGTCCCAAAAGTCTCAGAACAGCCTCACAACTTTTGAAGGGGTTGAAGAAGATAGTGAAACCCTGGCAATGTAGGTTTAGTTGAAGGATCTTCCTTTGTATACAACCGGCATTTCACTAGAGTGGGGGGCAAGGACCCCAACTCTCGACATTTCCAATGGAATGGGGAGTATCCCTTATTTGAAATATCTTCACTAGGCGAGAAAGTGCCGCAATGATAGCTTCGATACGATGAGCCCATCCAACACGGAGGCCGGTCAACATTTTCCTCTGCATCCCTATATTTCAGGCTACAGACGTCATAAAGGGACGTAGTTGGCAGCAAAATGCTTCGTTCAACTTGGTTGGATTACACCCACAACGTCTTTTGCAGTTTGAAACCCAGAGTGTGGGCCTCAGAGGGCCCCCAACTATCTCTAGTAACATAGGTCCACGAGCAAGTACCGTAATATTAGTAATGCTATTCAATCCTTTAATGAACACAATGTTTCACTAAAAGGATAATGTTCACCAACGTCCGAGATTTATGTTTCGTTTTGCCAATTTATGCGGTTACTAAGCAACATAGGGCACAGATAAGCAAGGTCGGTCAGATTATTATTACAAGAGGGCCTGAGGGGGAGGAGCACTGAGGCCAACACTTTGGGTTTCAAACGACGTTGTGGGTGCACAATCCAATCAAATTGAGCTAAGCATTTTGCTGCCACCTATGTCCCTTTACAACTTCTTTTGCCTGAGTAACACATAGGTATGCAGAGGAAAATCCTAATGTTTGACTGGCCACCATTTTGGATGGGCTCATCGTATCGCAGCTATCATTGCGGCACTTTACTCGCCTAATGAAGACTTTTTAAATAAGGGATTCCTCTATTCCCAATTCCGTTGGAAATTTTTGAGTTGGGGTCCCTGGGGCCCCCACCGGGGGGGGGGGGGGGCAGGCTAGATGCCAGTTCTACACAAAGGTAGATCCTTTAACCAAACCTATATTGCCAGGATTTCACTATCTTCTTTCAACCTCTTCAAAAGTTGTGAGGCTGTTCTGGGACTTTTGGAACACCCTGTATATGTATTTTCTGCTGACGAACATTGTCACAAATAACGTCGATACACAAACTGGAAACCTTAACTCCTTGTTATGGGCCACAGAGAGCATGCGTTACTGGAGTTATTAAAGTGCTCTATGTACAGTTTATTCAAAATTTAGCAGCTCAGGTAGTACTGTGTCACGTTTTGCATTAATTTTTGAAAATTTAGAGATGAATTAGATTAGGGCAGTTGGTAGCTTTTAAACGATTTAGCCACTTGCCGTTGAACATTCAATGGAAGTTGGCGGCCCATACAATTAAGAGAGCATTGGGGTGGGGCATAAGCCTGTTGAACCTACAGGTTGTTATCAACTTTCCTCTACATACCAAGGCCCAATTAGGTTTATGCGGTCACTATATGCCAGGTGTTTTGTTGCTAGGTGCAGCTGGATGAATGACGTTAGTGCAACTCTCCCGTGGTTTCTTTTAGAGAACACAAAATCTCGATGCATTAGTTCATTTTGTGCCATTTTTTAATGGTCTATGGCTAGTCTTCACACCATCTATTGATAAGCACTAGCGAAGCGATTTTCAGTTACTCTCTAGTGTTGGGTCATGGCACGTATGGTTTTCCAATTCCATACGGGCTATGGTTCAACGCTAGTAAGTAACATTGTCCTACATTTAGTGTAGTTACTCTTGTAACGTTCTTACACAGACGTATTAAAACCTTTTTCAGGTCATTTCGTAAGATGGTACGTGAAAGTTAGCTTCTGGTTATCTGTTTAAGTGAAACAAATAAGGCTACTTGTGAAGCTGGAAATAAAGCGAAGGAATGTTGGCCCAACCATTAAGCCCAACCAGCTCAGAATAACCAAACACTTTTCAACGCTGATTGTCGAACCTTCATGGGGACTGTATCAATGCAGGGCGAGGGGTAATCCTCTAACTGGAAAATCGCATAATTGGAAGAACGTATGCAGTATAACAGTATAATGGAAAATTCGTATAATGGAAAATTGTCTAACACGAAATTCGTATAATGGAAAATCGTCTAATGTCCATGCCTCGCTCTCACTGCCGTGCTTGCTGCAAGCAAGCGCGGAGCGCTCAGAACCAACGTCTAACATCAGAAACCGCAGGTATATTATTGTCCAGTTAGACGTTTATCCATTATACGATATTCCGTTTAGATGATTTTCCAGATTCTTTATCTAGGCAGATATTAGATAATTACCCCATTAGACGATTTTCCAGTTAAGACTTTCGTCCGACGCCCCCATCAATGCTACATCATCTAGTCTCAGCATGATACGTCGAGATAGAAGAAGGAGGCACCATTTTTGCACTTACCTGCACTGCCTTGATTTATTACTGTCTACCTAGATTCAGTTTTTTTTTATTATAAGAGTTAAGAAATAAGGCAGATATTGGTAGGAAAGGGACAGCCATAGGTAAATGGTCGTAGAGCAGTGTTTGCGTACTATTACTGAGATCATAATAATAATAATAATAATAATTTTATTGTATAGAACAATACTCGAAGCTCAAGAGCTTGTATGAGCATGCAATACAAAAACACACAAAAATTTACAAATAAATAACAAATAAATAGCTTAATATATATGTACATATTTATTTACATACTTCATTTATAATGTTACATTTGTTATGTTTCTAGTTTCCTTCTATTTCTTATGTGAATTTATTAATTTTTTTTTTATTATGGTTCATTAACGAACATATTTTTTAATTCCGATTTAAGTTTCCCTTTATTATCAATATTTAGCATCTCATTTCTTAGTTTGTTAAAAGTCATAGGGATATATTTTTTATTTCTTTGACCATATTTATTTTCCCATCTACACGACCCAGCCTGCACGACACCTCCCGATGTCACGTCTGCTCCTGCTGTAGCATCGCCTGACTCTCCACTCCTCCCGGGCCAGCGCACGCCGCCTCCCGCCCCCGCTGGACCTGTCGTCCCTCCAGCACGACCTTCAAGCCGCCAAGGACTCCTACCGAGCAGCCAAGCAGAACCTCCGCCGTGCGACATTCACCCACTCTCCGGACGGGAACTCGTTGCCTGACTTGTCATCCACTCCTCCCAGAAAGGCTTCAGCGTCAGTCGCGTGTCGTACGGGAAATCGTACACGACACTGTCCGTCACCTCCACCTCCCTCCTGCACAGGGTTCGAATTGTCTTAGAAAAATTGCATAGCAGAAATGCGATACAAAATACAAATTTGTGTAGTAGTCACGAAAAAATGATGTGACGTGTCGCAAGCAGCCCGTCTAACTCCCGTTTTCGGTTACGATTATTTCCGGAAACGGCTATATTTGCTACTGAATTTTGGTTACACGATGTCATCACGTTCTAGTTTTTAAACAACAGGATCAAGACTCAAGGCCTCGTTCGAGTGAACAGCCAACACTGTTTCTGTTCTTCGCCGCTTGTCTCGACCGTAGCTTACCCCACGTATCGAGCGAAAATTAAGCCGACTGTTGCTGTCCACTGCTGCTTGTCTCACTCATGGCTGATCCCACGTTTTGAGTGAAGAACCAAGACGGAAGCCGTTTGCACCTCTTGCTGCTTGTCTCGACCGTGGCTAACCCCACGTCTCGAGTGAAAATCAAGTTTCCTGTTGCTGTCTACTGCTGCTCGTTTCGTGGCTAAAATCCACGTCTGAGTGAACCAAGACGGAAGCCGTTCGCACCTCTTGCTGCTTGTCTCGACCGTGGCTAGCCCCACATCTCGAGTGAAAATCAAGTCTCCTGTTGCTGTGTACTGCTACTCGTCTCACTCCGAGTGAACCACAACGGAAGCCGTTTGCACCTCTTGCTGCTTGTCTCGACCGTGGCTACCCCACGTCTCGAGTGGAAATCAAGTCACCTGTTGCTGTCTACTGCTGCTCGTCTCACTCGTGGCTAAAACCCACGTCTGAGTGAACTAAGACGGAAGCCGTTTGCACCTCTTGCTGCTTATCTCGACCGTGGCTACCCCATGTCTCGAGTAGAAATCAAGTCACCTGTTGCTGTCTACTGCTGCTCGTCTCACTCGTGGTTAAAACCACGTCTGAGTGAACCAAGACGGAAGCCGTTCGCACCTCTTGCTGTTTGTCTCGACCGTGGCTGACCCAACGTCTCGAGTGAAGTCGCCTGTTGCTGTCTACTGCTGTTCGTCTCACTCGTGGCTAGAACCCACGTTTTGAGTGGACCAAGACGGAAGCCGTTTGCACCTCCTGTTGCTCGTGTTAACCGTGACTGGCCCCACGTCTCGAGCGAAAATCAAGACAACAGTAGCTGTCCACTGCTGTTCGTCTCATTCGTGGCCTGATCCCACGTTTTGAGTGAACCAAGATGGAAGCCGTTGCACTCTGCTTGTCTCGACTGTGGCTGACCCCACGTCCCGAGCGACAATCAAGACTTCAGTTGCTGCCCACACTGCTGCTCGTATCATCCGTGGCCTAAACCCACGCTTTGAGTGAAGAGTCAAGTTGGAAACCATCTACATTTCCTACTATTTGTCTCGTCCACGGCTGATCCCGTGTCTCAAGTGTAATTCAAGTCACTGGCTGCTGTCCAAACTGCTGCTCGTCTCAGCATGGTTTTATTTAAAAAAATAAAAATAAATAAATATCTTGTTTGCCAAAACATATTAACCTGATAATTTTAGCATTGCATTCCTCGAATGTGATGGTTCCCTGGAGGTTTTTCGGTTGCGAGTATCCGCCTGCTTGCATGCTCCCACTGCACCTGCGCGACGCAGTCCTCCTCTATATAAAGCGGCAGCATGGCCGATATCGGCATTCATTTTCCTCCAAAGGTTCACTTAGTTACGTCTATCTCTGGAATTTGGACTTTGGCTTTCGCGACATCTTCATGGCATCGACCGAAGACGCTACTGCCCATGACGGCCTTTCGGCCTCTGCTCTGACTTCGGACGCTGCGCTCCAACCTGCTCTCTTGCCTCTCCCTCACGACCACTGGCCGACCGGTCACGACCGGGACGGCCATGTCGCAAATGAAGAGGACGACTCACCGCTTCAAGACGGACAACGCACCCCGCCTCCGCCCGACCTCGCGGCTTTTGAGGATGATCTTCGGCAAGCCAAAGCGCTCTTCAGGGAAGCGAAAAGGAAACTCCAAGACGCTTCATCTCAACGGGGCCTTTCTAGCAAAAACTCACTCATCGATTTCTTCCTCCAAGTCATCACGCCGCGACTACAGTGTGACCCGCAGCGAAGCTTATGTCCTTGTTGACACAGTATTTTGCCATCACGCAGAACGCAACCCTTGCCTCCGCCATCTTGCACCTCATCCATGAAACGTGCTGACACTCAAGACTGGGTCGCTTCGACTGCTAGTCAAGACAGCCGTAAACGCCACTCGTCCGGCCCTCCACCTGGAGCTAAACAACGTAGGCATTCTCCCTTCGCGACACCTGCTTTCGCGACAACTGCTTTCGCGACACAGGATGTTGCAACGCCGTCCGCTCCCGGGACCCGCCTGCACCCCGCCCCGGCCGTGAATCAAGCTTCTTCCGGACCTTTGGTGATGGTGCCACAAATCCAGGAAATTTTCTCACCTACCCAGAATGTGAATTCCTCTGTAGCGAAGTCAAGCTGGATTTCGGCTCTGCTCTCGTCATTCCCAAACGCATTAAGATGCCCTCTTTTGTTGACGATGGATGTCGTCTGCTGCCTTCGCTTTTGCGACATCTTTAAGTCCTTTAACGCTGACGCTGCTGCCCTAACGGTCCTTCGGCCACCTCCGCCTCCGAACGCTGCGCTTCAACCAAGAAACACCATCAAGTCGACATTTCCCCGACTTCCAATGAAACCCACGCTGGCGTCCCCATGTCACTAGTCACAGCAACGCATCGTCCTTTTCGCGACACTGAAGCTCATTTCTCTTCCGGCCACCCACGCCAAGTTCTAACAGCAACAGGGATGTTTCTTTGCCTCCATGCAGTTCAAACACAAGATACGACGCCCCTCAGAACGCAGACAGCCCCCCCCCCCCCCCGCATCCTCGTTGTCGCTGTTTTCACTTGTGTCTAAACGGCCTCCGTCACCACTGCCTTTCGACGGGAACATTCCATCGCCACGGGACTCCAGCGTCCATCCGCATCCTTTCGCAACATGATGTTACCCAGCGTTCCTCATCTCCAGCAACGCTTCTTTGTCGCGTAAGCAGCTCCACTGGGATTTGGCACGCAAGCTTAAGCCTTGTTTTGTCATCCTGCCCTTCCGTTCCCGGTCCTGGTCCCGGATTGGCTGTTAACGCAGCCTCACCGAACCGAGATCGCACTTCTTGTCGCTCATCATCCAATGCTACAACCCAGGCCCGGGTTTTTTACAGCACTTCAAAACAGAAACGCTGGAAACAATTCGTCAATCCTTCAAACAAAATGGCTGGACAGTCTCCATAGGCCTATAGGATGCTTACCTACACGGACCTTTCCACCCATCCTCATCGAAATACATCCCCATCCGCTTTATCTACAACGATCAAGTCTATGAATTTCGCTGGTTGCCATTCGGCTTGAACGCTGCCCCAAGAATTTTCACCATGGTTTTAAAACCAATTCTCGGCCATCTACACCAAAACCAAATCCAGGTAAGCACATACCTCGACGACTGGGCTCTCCACGACCAGAATCCCACCCGCCTTGAGCAGAACAGGGACGAAACAATTCTCCTGAACAAACTGGGTTTCGGCGTAAACCAATCCAAACCACGCGTCACCCCACGAAGGCTCTTCACCTTCCTAGGCACTTCGTTCAATCTGTCATCAGCCACAATCTCATCATCTCTCGAAAGAGTCCAAAATCTCCTTCACCACATCCGTCGCTTTCAACACCAAGCAACCTTCTCCCTCCGAGAACTAAACTCCCTCATCGGGAAAATGGTCTCGATGGCAAACTTAATTCCATACAGCCGTTGGATGCCAAGACCCTTCCACCACCACCAGATCGACCATTGGTGAAGCCCACTCCTCAACCCAGACCAACAGTTTCCCTTTCACGAAGTTTTCCCCAAGAAAGCCTCCTTTGGTGGTCAGATTTGACGAACCTAACGAAGTCAGTTCCTCTTCACGAACCAACCCCCAACCAACTCATCTTCACCGATGCATCAAACCACGGCTGGGGAGCCCACATGAATAACCTGAAGATTTCAGGAACCTGGCAGGAAAACGGATGTCGCCACATCAACTTCCTCGAACTGCGGGCAATACAACCAGCCCTAGCTTCCTTCCACACATCAAAAACCAAGTCATCCAAATCCAAGCAGACAACACCACAGCCTTGGCCTACATAAGGAAGGAAGGAGGAACCAAATCCAGGCTGCTTCACAACCTGACTTCCGAGATCCTCAACCTCTGTATCATGAACAACATAACTCTACTTCCCCTTCACATTCCAGGAAACAGGAATGTGATCGCAGACTCACTGTCTCGCCAATCACCCCCAACAGGGGAATGGTGCCTCAAGAAATCCATTTGCGAACATCTCTTCATGACATGGGGAACTACAATGTTAGACCTATTCGCCACGAAGCACAATGCCAGACTTCCCCATTACATCAGCCCAATACCGGACGATCAAGCAATGGCAGTCGACGCAACGACATATCCATGGCACAACCTGTACGCCCACCTATTCCCACCGTTCAAACTTCTTCCACAAATACTGCAAAAAGCCGAGGGAAGCCAAAGCCTATTCCCTCTCATAACCCCCCTTTGGCCGTCAGCAGCATGGTTTCCACACCTTCTATCTCTACAAGTCGACACTCCAAAAAGCCTCCTTCTTCAACCAAATCATCTGTGTCAACAAAAGGGCACGAAACTACACCCAAACCTGGCAAACCTGAATCTTCACGCATGGTTACTATCATCAAACTCCTCAAAAAGGCAGGAATTCATAAAGATGATGCCTTCCGGATTGCCTCAAAGCCACAAGAAACTCAACAAACAAGATGTACGACAGTCACTGGTCCAAATGGTTTCATTGGTGCTACGCAAGGGAAATTATCCAATCAATCCCTCTCTGCCCAAACTTCTGAGATTCTTCACCGACCTTCGACGATCTTGGTCTACCGCTCAGCTCTGAATTCAAGCTTCAAAGCAGCAGGCAAAACCAATCCCCTAGAAGACTACCGGATCTCATCGCTCCTCCGCTCATTTGAAAACGATCGTCCCACAACAAGACGACTCGTAACAGATTGGGACTTATCAATTGTTCCACAATCTCCAATGGAAGACCCTTCCGAACCAATGCAAGACTGTTCCCTCTACCTCTTAACCAGGAAAACCGTCTTCCTCGTGACTCTCGCAGCAAGTTCCCGCTGTTCCGAAATTCAAGCCCTCTCCGCAGACCCAGCTTTCTGCATTTTTGGTCCAAACTTCACGTCTGTAACACTTTATCCAAAAGCAGGTTTCCGTGCAAAAACTCAAAAACCATCTGAACCACCGAAACCCATCACGTTCGCAGCCCTCTCCAACTTAACAGAGACGAACCAGAACGCCTACTCTGCCCGATCCAGGCGCTGCGTTTCTACCTCACCCGCACCCAACACGAAGACATCCGCAGAGGCAGAAACCAACTCTTCCTCCCAGTAGACTTCCAAACAGGAGAAACTACAGATGATCTGATCAGAAAAGCCATCGACACTGCTCATGACAAGGCAAACTTCAGCAAAGAAAGAGGAACGGCACACCAGGTCAGAGCAAACTCCACATCATGGGCACATCATAACGCCATTCCACTAGAAGAGATTCTACAGGCATCATCCTGGCGACACTCGACGAATTCACCTCCCACTACCTGAGGAACATGTCAAGAGAAGAACAGGGACTACACCGGCTGGGACCAATCGTCGCAGCCAGAACTGTGGTCAAACCCCCTTAAGCACGTTCAGAATGAAACAGAAGCATGCCATCCCAGAAGGAAGCAAGCCATCCATGGAAGGAAGCAAGATCCCTAAAAACAACGGTCCTTTCAGGGCCACCAAACCCCATGAAAGAGAACCAAATTCCTGTTCCACAACACACATGCGAAATTCTCCGAAATTTTTTGGGGGAAGCCTGCTTGCATCCCGGGGTGCCCCGTCAGTTCAGTGCCCGCCACCAGGATTGACGAAGTCTGCTGATTTAATGCTAAAATTATCAGGTTAATATGTTTTGGCAAACAAAGTACATTTTGCCGGCCCTCAGCCTGGCCGGCTAAAAATGGTTTCTTTTTGCCTAACGTACTTAACCAAGGGCCCGCCCCTACCTTCCCTCTCGAGTCACCTCCTGACAGATTGAGAGGAAAATGAATGCCGATATCGGCCATGCTGCCACTTTATATAGAGGAGGACTGCATCGCGCTGGCGCAGTGGGAGCATGCAAGCAGGCGGATACTCAAACCGAAAAACCTCCAGGGAACCATCACATTCGAGGAATGTAATGCTAAAATTATCAGTTTAAGTATGTTTTAGGCAAAAAGAAACCATTTGTAGCCGGCCTGGCTGAGGGCCGCCAAAATGTACTTTTTATTTAAACTTAATGGAAGTTTCTGTTCTGAATTCGTATCAGTCGCATGTAAAAATTCTTAAATTCATCGTAATTCAAAAATAAAATTTACAAATAACATTTTAAAAATAAAACTCAAGTCGATATGTTAGCTTGACATCACACCTTACCATTAAAACACTTATCCGTGAGAAATAGGCCGTTAATCGACAATAATAG
>JAHWFP010025717.1:4062-37840 GCA_023313725.1 Lithobius niger
CACGGTCTTCCCTCCAGCCTGTGGAGTGGAACGGCTCATGCCACTCACGGTCTTCCCTCCAGCCTGTGGAGTGGACCGGCCCATCACCATCCAAAAGACGCTCCGACAAATCGTTCTCTCTACCGGTTCCCGGATAATTCACGCGAGGCCTGCTCGCAGTCATCGCATTGCGAATTGCCCCCTGCAATTCCTCCCCAATTAATCTCGGCAATGCGGCAAGTGAATCGGACAAACTTCCCCACGGGACCACTGGATTTACCTGACCAGGTAGCACAACGGCCGAACGTCGCCGCCATCTAGTGCAGTCGGCCCCGTCTCGCCACGCCCGGCGTCCGCCTCACCTGACTTAGGCCTTTTCTCCTTATTAATTTCTGTGTCCTCACGGTAATCCACTCGCACCGTCTTCTGAGACTTCTGTTTGCTGTCGCTGTCCCTAGGCATCGTTGACGGCTCGGAAATGTTACACCAACAAGTCAGTAACACGTTGACACAACCCACGACGATGTTTCCAAGTTCCAAAAAAAAATATTTTCGCTCAATTAAACCAAAGTTAGCAGGGCAGGAAACACGACCGTTCGTGCCGGCGGCAAAACAGACAGTGGAGATGAAGCACGTGGGGCAGATGGAGGAAGCGACCGGAAGTGACGTAAATTTGCATAAATTAAGAATTAATTTGTATGCAGGTAAGTAAGATAAAAGGTGCCGGTTGCAAAAGGGACATCCCACATTGTAACACAGTTAGGAGGATGCTATGAATGAGAACTATCGTAGCTTAGCTTCTAATTAATACAAATATTTTTAAACTTTTAATTACCCTTGTTGGAAAATATATATCTTCATCTTAGCCTAATTACGTCCAATTATCCAAATTAGACCGGGTACTGCAGCGGATTAAAGGTGGAACTTGTGGTAAAATAGACCAAAAAGCACAGTGCTACAACATAGGTATACTGCCGTAGCTTAGCTTCGAATTAATATAAATCATTCTAATTACCCATGTTGGAAAATATACATCATAATCTTTCAGCTAAGCCCAACCACATCTATTTATTCAAATTAGAACGCGTACTGCAGCTGTTTAACGTCAGGAATTGTAATACACATTATGCGCTGTTGAAGGTATAACGTGCGTAAACGACGTAAAAGAACTTAAATAACGAATTTCGGCAAGAAGGAATAATTGTATAAAAAATATGCATAGAACGTTTTTGAAGGAAATTTTATTCTAAACACAATTGGTAACCGGCTAATTTTTCAATCGGATGAAATGTTTAGACACTACAAGCAAAAATAACTTACTTCCGCTATTTTTGGCCGCCATATTGGATTTCTGGGTAAACGCTAATGTAGATCGCCAAGTTACAGTAAGATTTGGATTCAGCAAGTTAAAATACATCAGAAAAGCCTTAGCTAGCAATTTAACCCCTAATCGCCTCAAAACCAGAGAAATCTACCTGTCTAAACTAGCTATACTTATCGAAGAGATTGCAGAAAATATTTTTTTCTCAAACAGGGTAATTAAACCATGAAACTCACTGCCTTTCGAAGTTGTGGCTTCAAAATCACTAGTATGCTTCAAAGTAAATGTAAATACGTTTTTAAAGCTACATTATTAAATTAAGTTTTATACATTTTGAACTCTATATGACTACACCTCGGAAATATTTTATTGATCATGCTAGGTATTAGCAGACATCAGTAGCAAGAAATGTTATTATTATCTTTATTAATGTTGACAATTGGTTTTGACCAAGCTTTAAACTACGATGCATTATTTTATTATTTTTTAAGAAACATTGACAATGATACCCAGCTTTTCCGCCCACTTGTCCCACACGTTTAGCGGTGCCATAGGGGACCATTGTGTCCCTGGTAGGCCTAATCTTGGTGGCAAGGCATTCATGACCCCAACCCAATACCATCAATCCTTCCTCTGCAGAGAACCCATTGTCCTCGTTTTAAACTGTTTAACATTTGTATTTTAATAGTTTTAAACATCGGATGGCAGTCAGTGACCACCAGGTCCTTGTTATTCCGGTTGCGTTTGCAACAAACCTATATTATTATTGTTACAAAGGGGGAGCAAACAAATTAAAACCTACATAAGCATGCGTGAAGAAGTGTTACTTTGCATGGCAGTTTGATGCATTCTGCATGCTACTAAATTGTTTTACAAAATTAATTGATTTTTATACTTCTTAAAAAGCGTGCAATACCTTGAGAATGGCTTCTATTGTGGGATCTGGCGCATATTCACCAAGATTACCAACAAACAATGTTATAGATGGGGTGGCTGCAGAAGTTCCTTGATAACTCTGGAATTAGAACAAATATCACATGTTTGTTTTATCTTTCGCAGAAACATGGATTACATTCATGTTCCACACTTACTGAAAAATTGGAATGGAAAACAAGATATTATTAGCTGTAACTGTGTAAAATGTAAAAATGTAAATATATAAACGTGAATGTAAAAACAAAAAACGGCTTTGATTGTTCTTGAAAAACATGTAAGTATGGAAAAGCTACATAAAAAGAACACACCAGAAATAAATGAACAAATTTATTCCAACATGAAGACTCAAAAGTGGGTGTAGTCTTTAAATCCCAAACTGTGCTGAGGCTGCAACTGTATAAGTATGGTCAATTTGTTCAACGAAACATGTAATAAATGTAGCTACTAGCTTACAGATCTATTTGAACTAAACATTCTTTGAAAGATGTTTTCAACTTATTATTAACATTATATCATCCAATGTTGCCTCAAATACTGACAATAACAAATGGCCTAAAAGCACCATTTATACGGCAAAGTTGTCATTTTCGAGCACCCAAGGAGTTTTTGTTGACAACAATGAGGTTGGAACTATCATCCAGTCTAAGGTCGGCAAAATAAAATGTTTTTAATCCAGATAAAGTTTTAAAAATTATTTTGATAATCAATATCTTGATAAAAACAAATTTTAAGGTTGGCATAACCACAACAGGCTACTTTATTAATACTGTATTTAAAAGAATTAGCCTACTTGACCCACATAAGTAAAATCAAAACAGGATCACTTACAATAGGGCGATTAGACAATATGACTCAGTTTCAGCTGTGTCGCTCTGTCTGCACAGCGTTCTAGTAACTACTTCTGCAACATAACTCGTCGCTCAAGTTTGACATCGTTATAACACTTGTTAATTTATTCGATAATTCGGTACATCAGAAAAAGTACGACATGATAACCGACGAACATTTTTATTGTGATGTAATCAAATTTTTTATAATTATGCCACCCCTAAGCCAGTCCATGAAAACAATGATTTTTAGGAATTTTTAATCTACTGCTACAGCGCTTCATCCTCAGCCACGACGCCCATACAGGCCTTCTACAATACCAAGTGCACAAAAGGCAGTTCCAACTACCAGAATTTCATGCGTCTCGTGGGTTATATAACTTTTCTTGGAACACAATCTAATCTGCAGGATACGTGAAAGTGCAGGTATACTAATTTTTTGCGCGCTAAAACAAAAAAAAAATAAAACAATTACCCATTTCTCAATAAGCCTAAACATTCACTTGCTATGCTGAGGTGATTCAAACCACGTGAACTCGAGTTAATGACAAATCGTAATTTTCTCAATTCTAATTAACAGAAAGTTTCTTACTATCTGTAAAATACTAACCTCTAGTATGTGCTAAAATCGTTTTCGATTTGCTTTTCTACCCGAATTTTTTAAACCCTATAACCCTTAAAACCTTTGCAACACTTGCAATGCAATGAGGTTAGCTTCTCTGCCACTTGGAGTGCAACAATCGCTTCCCCCAACAATGCAGCACCAGCCTTCAAACATCACTTCGTTTTCGGGTACAATAAGGATGTGGTGTCAGTGCTCTGCTTTTCAAGTGTGAAACGCTGGCGAATCGCTAGTTTGGTTCCCGAATAAGGTGCGATGGATGTTCGAAAATTGCAGAAGATGTTGGATTCCAGCGAGTTTCCCGAGTGTTCCTGCTTGAAAACTCCAGGGACATTCATCCTGCTTGTAGAAAATGCAGGCCATGCAATTTCACCGAATCGAGACGTGGTTTGTGCGAACTTTTGTACCCAGCAGTGGTAAAGAAGATTTTGCGTACATGGAAAGAATGACCAAAAACGTGTGCAGTTGGCCAAGAAAGCGGCTGTGGTTCCCTCCTCGTTCGGCCCAGAAAACCCCTTTGGAGTTACGGTTGGATAAAATGAGTACGGTACCGATGTGGAAATGCCGATCGTTTTTTTTTTTGTCTGAAGAAACTGTGAATGCCCATTCTGGTGTTGTTATCGATGGACCGAGCGTTAAGGCTAACGTGGCGCCCGTGATGAGTGTGTCCTCGTCGCCAGCGGTTTCCTCTCTTCTTGCAAAGTCCCCTATTAATCCGGGAAATTTGGAACTTATTGGGAATGCTGTGCATGAGGCAGGTAGAGTGGACTTGAACGTTCGTATGGATTTGTCATGAGACGAATTAATGGAAGAGAACAGACGTTCGAGTGCGGCTGGTTTTGCGCAACTGAAGGAACAGATGGCGGCGTTCTTTGCGCTGGAGGCAGGTAATCGTTCATCGCTGATCGCTGCTACGACGGCGGTAGCGCCATCTTGCAGTGCGGATCGGAACGTTTCTCAGGAAACGGTGGAAGGCTGTTCAACAGTGGCAAAGTCGACGGTGCTTGATGGGAAGGAGAGTAAGCACGTGGGTAGTAAAATTGAGGCTGCTGGCACGGGTCTGTGGCGACACAGCAGTCGGACAGGAGTCCAAGACTGTCTGTGAGGGGCAGAGTTGCTGGGGAAACTGTGGTGACGAAGAGCAACTCTATGGACAAAGGAGTCCTAAAACATTTCGAATTAGTGAAAGTTCCCAAAGGAAGGGAAAAGACCCTCGTTCGGGGCGTGGAGAAAAACCCACAAGATCCCGAACGGTGCCGAGGCAGTTCCTTATCATCAGCGAGGGGCTAGCGATTCGCTAAAAGTGCGGCAGGATGCACACAAGCATGGCAGTGAGCAAGCAGTGCATCGAAGCACGTCGCATCGTGAAGCTTCGCATCACTCTGCGCCAGTGATTTGTGCTTCGTCGCCATCATCTAAGCAGGTTGTGGATGAGATTCAAGGTGTGCATCACTCATCGCCACGTCGGTCGGTCGCCTCGTCGGCAGTTGGAGGTAGTGTTGGCTCGTCGTGCTCGTCGCAGCGTGTTGATGATTCGTGGATTCCATGCAAGAAACGCAAGGTGATGTTTGGACGTGGGAGTGACGACTCCGATGATGAGAATTCACGCAGCCGTGTGGGGAATGACATTTTTGAGGAAGGTCCTGACTTTTGCCCTTGGGAAAATTTTTCAGCAGCCATGTACCGAAATTTAAAGGATTCAGGCTACTGTCGCCAATTCATTCCTCCAGAGGTGCACGCGGAAGACCCCCCCAGACGAGCCTTTGGTGATGCAGGGGGCCCACGATTTGTGCCTATTCACATACCGTAGTCCGAAGTAACTTTTCGCCAGCTTTTAAACGTGGAAGCTCAGACGCGGAAATCATGCTAACGAGTGCCCTCAAAAAAAGCCCCTCCTCCGCATGATCCAAAACTGATCAACATGTATTTCAGGTCTGTTGGCCGTGGCGCCCCGAGTAAGAAGCGGTAAGAGACTTTCGAGGCAGCAGAATCTGTGAAGGTGGCACAGCCTTTGGAACACAACTCGACGCTGAAGATGCCCGCTTTGTTTTCGATCCCTACATCTTATTTCGAGGAGGATGAAGCAAATTTGCATCACGCGATAAGGGCCAATACTCATTCTAATATTGCTCTTTCGGCATCGGCGGTAGCAATAAAGAAGTTAGTGTCATCTAGGCCGGAGCTTGCTGAGGATCCAGCAGTCGTTGATTTTTGCAATCTGTGGAAGAGAGGTTTTGCGTTCCAAAAGGACGGGTTTTCCTGGTCGAGCAGGCTACTGATGAACATGGTGTTTCGGCGGAGAGATACAGTGTTGCAGGCGGCAGTGGACACACCAGCAGATGTGCTGACCCAACTCAGACTGTTGCCAATTCATCGTTCAGAGGACCTCTTCAATGATCAGTTGCTAACGCTGGCTCCGAACCTACACGAAAAGGCAAAGCCAGTGCACGCTCCGAAGTCGGGTTTTTGGAAGCAAAAGAAATTGACAGTTTTCCCGAAAACTCATCAGAAATTCTCAGATGACAAGAAACAATCACAACCTAAACAGCCTGACAATGTTGGTCAGTCGGCCCCGCCTCAGGACAAGAAAACAGGGGGTCGTCCTAGGTCGCCCTTTCCTGTGCCAGCCCCTTCCCAGGGCAGGGGCAAGTTTCGGGGGTTCCCCATGCGTGGCCGCAGCAGTTTCAGGGGACGTTTCCGAAGAGGCCATTATTGATGTTGCCCCCACCCCCACCTTCCTCCGCTTCACCGGCAGGTGGGGGAAGGATTCGTCGGCATGTGGAAAATTGGAAGCGAATAACCGATGACATTTTCACACTTTCCGTTGTAGAGAGAGGCTATTCTCCGCCATTTATTACCAAGCCAGCAACGACACGGTAGCCTCCCCTCTGGATCATCAACCGCCCCTTCGATCCGAAGCTGAAGGAAGAGGTGGAAATTCTTTTGGAGAAGGGAGCGATAGAGAAAGTGGCGCCCGGGACGAGAGGATTTTGGAGTACGTCCTGTGTGATTGGGAAGAAAGACGGAGGAAGCAGACTGATTTTTAATTTGCGCAAGCTCAACCAGCATCTAGAAAAACAACATTTCAAGATGGAGATAATTCAGATGGTCAGGGAAGCTTTGCAGCAAGGCGATTTCACTGTTGCGATAGATCTAGAGGATGCTTACATGCACGGTTCCCTCCACCCGGCGATTCGTCATCTTTTTCGCCTGTTTGTGGGAGGCCAGTCCTATCAGTATTGTGTTCTCCCCTTCGGTATTGCGATTGGGCCTCACGTCTTCACTGCAGTGTTACGTCCGGTGCTGGGTTACCTTCATGAGAACATTCGAGCTCATGCATACATCGACGACTGGCTTGCACGTTATCTGTCAGAGAGGATCCTTGGTCAACAGGCAGCCAGGTGTTTGCGGGTGTTCAAGGCGCTGGGGCTAGGAGTGAAGGTGCAAAAATCCAGGTTGGTCCCCAGTCAACGCTACGTGTTCCTCGGGGGTGACTTCGACACTGTCCGGTTCACTGTGCGGCCTTCTCAGGACCGTGTGTCGAGAAGTTGGAAAGTTGGATGAGCGGTCTCTGTCAAGCGACGGATATCTCAGCATTCGATTTAACGTCGGTGATAGGGTCAATGGACTCTTGTACCAAGCTCGTCCCGTTGGGAGAATGGAAAGTACGCCCAATGTACTGGTTCCGAAATTTGGAGTGGCAACCCCGTCAGTCTTGGATGGACCTTGTGTCCCTCGTGAACCTGCCCACCGACACGGTTAAGTGGTGGGGCAACCCGCAGAACTTGTTGATGGGAGTGCCAATTCAAGATCCACCAGCCAATGGACTTCTATTTACGGAAGCTTCCACCACGGGCTGGGGAGCATACTACGGTTCTCGTGAAACGGCGGGTGTGTGGTCAGCCGAGGAGAGTCACTTTCACATCAATGTACTGGAAATGAGAGCAATTCACAATGAAGTACTGGAATGGAAGGAGGATCTGGTGGGGAAGACGATAGTGGTCACATCAGAAAGGGCGGGGAACTCAACTCTTCATCGATGATGGCTTCGGCATTGCGAGTCCCTGCAATTGTAATTACAGCCTCCTTCCATCGCAGGAAAATTGAATGTGTTGGCAGACGAGTTGTTGCGTCAGAAAGCTCCGACGACAGAATGGAGGCTGGACCCAAGCCTTTGCCAGGCCTTGTTTCAGAAGTGGAGAAAACCTTGGGTGGACCTGTCTGCCACTCGTCTCAACAGTCAGCTCCCGTCCTTCTTTCTCTGTTCCCGGATTCGGTAGCATGGGCAACGGATGCCTTCTCCCTGGATTGAACGGGTCTGTCAGCATACCTGTTTCCGCCGTTTTCGCTGCTCCAAATTTGTCTCAACAAGATCCGCAGGTCTCCGGGAGAGTACGTCTTAGTTGCACCACTGTGGCCAGCGGCGTCTTGGTGCCCAGATCTGGTGGAATTGGCAAAAGAGGATCCAGTGAGACTGCCCCTGTCAGACACCATCCTGACCCAGCACAACGGCTCGACGGTCCACCTGTCGCTTGTGATTCTTCATCTTCACGGGTGGAGACTGTAACTCGGATCCTCCGGAAGAGGGGGTTTTCACCTGTTGTGATTAATGCTGGGGAGCCTGCGGTCGTCATCGAGACAAAATTATGAGGCAAGGTGGAAGATTTGATTCTACTGGTGTAAGGCAAAGGACATCGACCCAACCTGCCCATCGAAGGCCGACTTGTCTTCATTCCTGGAGGAACGGTTTTCTAAAGGTCTGACTCCATGTGCCATCAAGGGGTATGGGTCTGCAATCAACTCCGTGTTGACCTGTTTGGGGAACAAACAACTAGTGGCCAGCGAGGATGTGTCCAGTCTGATTCGTGGTTTTGGCAACATGAGACCAAGAGTGAAACAGATGTTTCCAAAATGGAATTTGCCTCTGGTACTGTCAAGTTTAGAACTAGCGCCACATGAACCGATGTGTTGTGTGTCTCTGTTACTTCTGTCCCAGAAAACGCTCTTTTTGGTGGCTCTAGCAATGGCGGCACGGCAAGGTGAGCTTGCGGCATTGATGAGAGATAAGGGCAACATCCGTTTTGCTAGTGATTGGTCCTCCGTTGTGATTGCGTTTCCACCTGAGTTCCGCGCAAAAAATCAGAGGGCAGACGCTCCACCCAAGCCGCTGGAGATAAAGGCGTTGAAGCCGTTGGTGAATCCTGAGGGGACGGAATGGACACAAGTGTCCGGTCTGGTCCCTCCGTTACTACCTGGAAAGGACAAAGCAACCTGGAGGGGAATTACCAGCCCGAACTCTCCATTGTTCATGCAGTGGGACCAGAAGTCTGGGGGTGTCCTTCCCCAACCGTTGTCACCCTCCAAAGTCGGCAGATGGCTTTGCCAAATCAGCAGGCGGGCCTATGAGCAGGGTCCGAATCATCGGGATCTGCCAGGAATGGTGCGAGCCCATGAGTTACGAGCTTTGGCAGCTTCTTGGGCATATATGCTTCGGGGAAGCCTTTGGATGAGGGGGTGGCGGCCTGCTCATGGGCCAACAAGAACACATTCAACTCCCATTATCTACGTGATGTCAGTTATCTAAATGGATGTGGACTGCAACGTCCCCACGTGGCAGCAGGGAGTATGGTGGTTTTGTGAAGAGTGAATAAAATGTGCACACTGGTCAAAGGGTGACAAAGCACAAGGCAGTGCTTTGCGGTTGCCTTGCCCACTGGAACTTTCCCTGAATGGCTTAGAGAAGGTGGAAAATGGTAAGAGAGCAGGTGTGTTCGTCACGAAGAAGTGCTTCAGTGTGACGATTTTGCAGAGAAATTCCGGCCTGACACAAGGCAGTATCCAGGGGCCGGATCACTAGAACTTTTTTCAAGTGAAGAAGTGGTGGAAGATTGCAACTTGTGCACAGTTGAATTTACACAGTGGAACGAAGGACTGCTATCAATGCAAGCCAAGTTGGCTGAAGCAGTGATGTGGGCAGTCTTGATCCAGGGATCAACCCAAAGAACAAGCGAGGAGGTGGGTAAGCTTCCAGATAATAAGGTGTTTTTCAGTAGGTTGTGTACAGAATGTTAGATGGATTGCAATGCAAAGAGGTTGCAGGGTTCGTGCTATCCCGCTATCCTATTGGACAAATTCAGCACATACTAGAGGTTAGTATTTTACAGATAGTAAGAAACGACAATTTTAACTTGATTAAAATTAGTTTTTACTATCCTAAAATACTTACATCTAGTAGGACCCGCCCGGCCTCCCCGCTTCGCAGAACCCTGTTGAAAAGATTGAGGGTGTCTGGAAAACGAAGTGATGTTTGAAGGCTGGTGCTGCATTGTTGGGAGAAGTGATTGTTTCACTCCAAGTGGTAGAGAAGCTAACCTCATTGCATTGCAAGTGTTGCAAAGGTTTTAAACGTTATAGGGTTTAAAAAATTCGGGTAGAAAAGCAAATCGAAAACGATTTTAACACATGCTAGAGGTTAGTATTTTAGGATAGTAAAAACTAATTTTAATCAAGTTAAAATTGTCGTTTTTCTCCATGCATCTTTTGTAATAATTCTTCAAAACTTGGTTTTGCTAGTACTGGGCAAAACAAAGGTGAAGCACGAATGCTTCAGTTTTTTTTTAAATTGTTTATATCTGAATATACGAAATTCAATGCCAACTTGCAATGAATAGACACAAATTTCGTTCTGTGTAGGAGTGTTGTGCTGATGATCGCATACTCGTCTTTGGGTTCAACTTCCTGTTCCTGGAGTGCCCAACCACTATGCTGTTTCAGAGTCGCGTGTTGTTCGTTACTTATCAGTCATTCAACGTACTAAACTTAATGACCAATATAAAGATATGCAGTGCAAAATACCCTGGATTACAATATTGTGTTGGAATACCAACAGCCTGGTTTTACTTACTAGTAACGTCGTTCAAAGTTTGTTAAAGGTTAAGAATTACCCAAGGGTGATACGGGGGCATACTTATACGAAAATTAGACGTTTACCACCACAAAAGAAAACACTTATTGTTCATTTCATATTTTCATTTAATTTGTATAAATAAACTACTTAACTAGTAATTTCAATTTGTAGGTAACTGTCAAAAGACTATACGTAGTCTGCAATTTTTACTAGGTGGGATCTACGTAGCCAAAAATGAAGATTTCTACCAGAGAACTTGTTCTCGCAGGAGAATCTAAGTTCTCAGAGTAGCATCCGACGAAGCTGTTTTAACTAGTTTTGGGATGTCCCTCTTGCTTTCGGCACCCTTTCAACCCCATTTGCATAAATGCTAACCTAATTTATTCAAAAAATCGCGTCAAACTACATCACTTCCGGTTCCCAAGCCGCTCGTCTCCATGCGTCTATTCACCACTGTCTTTTGCCTGCTGTTGACCAGCTGCACCAGAGGAGGCAGGTAGGCACTGAAGTTAACAGCTTCGTCGGATTCTACTCGGAGAACTCAGATTCTTTTGCTCACTGTGTAACGAGATTAGGAAGTAGTGCATCTACTCATTGGAATCGTACCAAAAAAGGTCTGCGGCGGCTCCTAGGCCCCGATCCACGTTCACCCTCGTACCCAAACCCCAGACCACCCAGGGTCCCCAATGATCTCCCACCTAGGCGTCCCCATATGCGTCCCACAACAGGCCCTCTGCGCTCTTAACTCATATGGTCCGTCACTGGCCAAGGCCGATAGCCGTACAAACCACGACCACGCCGTGCTTCTCCACTTCGGCGTCACCAGTACTGCCCATTGCACTCAATCGACCGACAGTTGGGCCACACAGCAACCTACCAAAGGAAAATTGGAAATTAGCCAACAGCGAAAATCATACGTGTATGATTTTCGCTGTTGGCTAATTTCCAATTTTCCTTAATATTATTTCCAGCGATTTATGTCTATTTTTTTTTACCTATCAAAGGACACGGGGAGGGTTACGGAAAGCATGGCATCCAAGTAACAATGAATGCATCCACAAACTCCGCCCCTTGGCGCCGGCACCACGCCCCAAACCTCCGCAACTGGGCCGTTGCTTGGGAAGCAAACGAATCCACCTCTGGCGTCCCAAAACACGCAAAAATCATTGGAGCATAGTTCCTGAAACACTCGGGATAGTCCATCCGCCCACACGTTAAATCGTCCAGGTACAAATGTTGCCTGTACCACGCAACCCAGGTCGGACAAAGTACTGCAAAATCATCTAGACAGATGAATATCAACGCCCCTGCCCAGCGCAAAAATTGCCGCACTAGTGCCCATAAGTCTCATAAAAATACCAGGGGCCGAGGCCAAACCAAAAGGCAGCACGCAAAAGCGGCACAGACAACACTGCAGGGAAAACCTGAGGAATCCACACTCTTTATTGATACTGCACAATACGCCTGTGACAGATCAATTGTGGCCATCCACCACCCCGGCTGTAAATGCTGCACCACCCTGGGTAGGGTATCCAATGAAAACCTTCGTACCATCACATACTCGTTTAAAGCTTTCCAATTCAAAATTATTCGAATCGATCCGTCCGGCTTTGCCACTGAAAAAATCGGGTTACAAGCCCCACAGACCCGTTTTTCACCCTCTCGAGCACTCCTTGAGCCAACAATTCCTTTAATTTTGGGGCAATTTCTTTTGCATCATCCAGCTACGGCAGTCTCGCCGAAACCTCAATCAGAGGCGGCATATTACCCAATTCCAAATAATCTATTATATTCAAAACTGCCGTGGACGCCCCAATGGCCGCCCACTCTGCTCGGTGGCCCTTCAAACTGCCTGTACACCATGTGCTCATAATCAATTATTCCAACTTTCTGGTCTCTCAACGGCAGCCTAAAAAAAGATTGCAACAATGCACAAGATTACTATTCTCGCCCCATGCTCCAGCGTTCCGCACCGCAAAAATAAACAATATGATGCTCAGCCGAGTGAAATAATAAAGCCACCACTACATTCACACTTTTACCGGCCCTTGCCGTCTCGGCCTGCTACCAACCTCGCTTACGGGTTTCACACAAGAACTCCCGACCACTTGTCCCACGTTCTTAACACTCCCGCACAAGTTCTAATTTCGTTACGCTACGGAACTAACTCCGTCTGTAAAAATAATTAAATACTACTTACCTGATACTTTACAGCAATCCACTATCGAAAATCACTGGAAGCAACCCATGTGCGGACACTATCGGCTGACCTTCATGATCACCTCCCGTTTCGTCCCAACCAAACTGCCGACCGCCATCTTAAATACTCTCCAACCGTTTAGCCTCTTAGCAATGCTTCTCCACCAGCCAAGATGGCACATGTTAGCCTAATTGCTAATGAAAACTATGAACGAAATTTCACAAACACAATACTCACCACCCAATTTTCATGACTGCTTATGCCAGCGGCAAGAAAAAGAGTGGTAAGACACGAGCAGAGGGGGAAGCGGGGTAGGTGACGTAGTTATTTGCATATATGACTGCATTAATGAGCAGAGTAGGGTAGTAAAAAGGCGACGTAGGTAAAGGAAGGGGTCCCAATCTTGTAACACAGTGAGGATGATTCTACGAATGACAATTATTGTGACATGTAAGCATACAAGCCACAAGTTGCGTTTTTGAACAAAAATACTTAGAAAAAGGGCAGCTTACATGCGAGCCAACACGATACCATAAAGTAACTCCCAAAATAGATGTAATACAGCGAGCCTGCTCAAGAAGCCAGACAAATACACGTTTTAAGTGGTCAACTGGATAAAATATGGGATGCCTTTAAGGGCCCAAGAATGCAGTATATAACGAAAATATAACAAAAAACCCACTCGTCCACAAAGACTTTTTAAAGAAAAAGGCTGGACAGCCTACTTCCTTGTTAAAATAGTATTTACTTAAAGAGGAGTAAAAGGGAAGGTGTGTGAGTGAGAAGCTAACAACAGAATAATATCAACCATACAAAACCTGATTTCGTTGACCAGCAATCTGTGTCTGAATTCCGGAAATTTGGTAATTCTGCATCATGCCACTGTTGGTGGGATAATTTCCCATCATCGTGTTACCAGGATACATCTGCAAACACACATACTAGTGTTAATAACTTAAGATATACTGCTGTCATAACAGATAAACAATGCCATATAGCTACCATAACTGAAAAGCTCATTATCACTCACGAAAAAATTTAGCACAGTTCAAGAAGCTAAATCTCATAATGTCCAGAATCTCCACTAGAGTATTTTGAAAATTTTCAATAGTCCACCAACAACTTTACAGAAATGGTGGTGAATTTGGATATTATGATATTAAGTGTCTTGAACTTGGGTACATTGTTTCGTGGGGGAATTCTATAAGTGTAAAATTAAGATCCCTGGTTTTCGTACTCTACTCCGCTACAACAAACTATCCCTACATTTGTTACTATCACATAGTTTTGACCTTGTGTTGCCTTCAACAACAATTCCGCCATGTTGTAACTAATTCTGCATAGAATGGGTGAAAATTTGTAAATTATACCATGAAGACCGAGATAAGCGCGGAAGCGTACGCAGAACACATCCTCAGCTGAGCCAAATTTAAATAAATGCATGTGGTGTAGGCAAGATATCAAGCAACCAAGGCGGTCACACAGACTGCTCCATTCAAAGATGCCCGTCCCTGTATAATTCTGCTGGCAGAGCTGTAAACCTTATTCTCCATTATATCTTCAATAAAAGCTCACTGCCAGTGTTCGATGACAGGTGTTGGTTAATGGAGGACGCAACAGCAAAATCACTTCTGTCAGGAGCCTATAGAAAACAACTAGGAGCGTGTATGGCTGGTCTATGTTAGGAGTGCTTAATTTTGTACGATGTGCTAACGCCAGAAGGAGCAACAATACTGCGCCTGCGCCAAGTTGTCTAAAATCGAAACTGAAACTTAACACGCGAAGCAGACGTGTGCTACGAAAGCAACGCTCTATTTTATTGTTGGCTAGAGCAACTTACGAACAACTGATTGTCCGTTTGTTTAGTTTTTTAATTATTACTTTGGTATAGTTTCCATGTTAAACACTTATTGTTTAAAAACAAAGGACCGAAAATTAGCCTTGAGAACGAGACGCACACCTCTAATCAACTCGTGCAGGTGGCGACCTCTGCTAACAAATTTGTACACCACTGTAGCCGCTCCTGACTTAACACTGTAGTTTGTTTACAGTAAGATACTCAAGTATACCACGGCTAATTATCACGAGGCAAGATATCACATCTTCGGGTAATGGTTGACAGTTGGTGCATTCTTATGAGTCTAGCTTTGCTCGGATTTAAAGTTTCGCAGTTGATGCCAATGTAGCAGTGGTTGCTGGAAGGTAGCGAAAGTCGTACTTCAGGGAACATACTTTTGTTGAGTGTGTTTGTATTTTTCATAATTGATGCAATTTCCAATGCCAATCTGCGGTGTACATTTTGTTCGGTGATAATTACTGAAACACAGTCCTAATTTAGGAGAAACTCTGGTCTATTTACATCAATGCATATATGGAGCAAGGAGTATAATAAACAACTTTTTTTGGTTGATGGTTTTCTAATTTGAGGAGTGGCCTCCTCAATTTGTGTAGTAGTGTGGTGTTGTCAGGGAGAAATAGGCTATGATGCATCCTCTTGCAAAATCCTTTGGATGTGAAAAGATGTAGACTCGGAACAGAGGTTTTGACTTAACTCCAGGAGTAGGCATGTCTCGAAATAGACCTCAGGCTTTGCCAGTTTGACTTGCTGGATTCCCTGCATTTTTGTACTGGTGCCTTCTATTTTGAGGAGTGTGAAATAATTCTTCTAGTGTCGTTTCTAAGGCTGTACCGAGCGAGAATTTGTCAGCCGAACCGAACCAAACCGAACAAACCTTAAATAAGCCGAACACCGAACACTTCCGAACCGAACAAAAATGTACCAAGCCAATCTATTTTAAACTAAAATGTAAAAGAACTCAGTTCACAAAGATTCATCAAAGCACACGTTTCTTAACAAATGTAGGTATTTTCACATGGACTTGTAAGTCCACAGATGTTGAAACTCTGTTTAAACATAAAAAAATCTCCACCACTTTCACATTTTCCCTTATAACTTCAACCATTAAAGCTAGGAACTTATGGTTTGGACCAACAGAAAGCTGGCGAAAATACCTTCAAAATGGTGTATTCAAACATCAAAATCCGCGGATTAGAAGTGAAAATATGTTCGGTTTGGTATTTTGCGTTTCATAGACCGAACACCGAACCGAACCGAACACCCTCTGTTCGGCCATGTTCGGTTCGGTTTGTTCAGTTCGGTACAGCCTTAGTCGTTTCTAATCAGATTTGTTTTAAATGAATAAGGAAGAATTGAATTTAACGGAATGACCCTGTTCATTTGGCTTGGTTTTTTGTAATTCAAGAAAATACAAATCTGGTCTTTTCTTAATAATAATAATAAGAACATTTTGCCGGCCCCCAGCACAGGCCGGCTAAAAATGATTTCTTTTGCTGAAAAAAGTACAATACCTGTCAATTTTTGCATTGTTGCCCCAACGATGCATCCTTGCCTTGAGATTTCTTAGATCGTCGGCCGCCCCCGTACCCTACCGCGCATGCGCGGTCCTCCCTATGTAAGAGATGGTGGCCGTGTGGATGTCATCTCTTTGTCTCAAGACTGTCCAAAGGTGTCTCAAGAGGGGAGGCAGGGTGGGCTCTTAGGTATTGTACTTTTTTTCAGCAAAAGAAACCATTTTTAGCCAGCCTGTGCTGGGGGCCGGCAAAATGTTCTTTCTTTATGCTGTGAAAAAGTACAATACCTGCCAATTTTTGCATTGACAGGGCGACCTCGTCAAATTTGGTGGCGGGCACCTTGACAAGTTCCCCGGTGTACAGTAGGAGGCGGCAAGTGAGTTGTAGATTCGTGGAGATGTGCGGATTTCCAAGACTACACAGTGATGTAAACTTACATTACCTCTTTAAATTATTTTTAGTTTATGTTTTTTTTTAAAAGAGGTTGAGGAGAATGATTACCTGAAGGTGGTGAGTGATGAGTCGTAGGCCAGAAACTTCGTGGTAGAAGGTAGTCTAAGGGTAGGCACTAATGTCGGTGGGGTTCAAATTAGAAGTTCTGGGTGGTAAATGTAGATGATGAGTCCAACAATGGGGGTCGAGATTCACTTTTTTTTTTTTTGATGTGGGATACGCTTGCTTGATGGACGGCCAAAAAGTCGTGTGCTGCTGGAGTGGAATTTGGTTTCCTTTCCAGGGGTCGCAAGGAAGAGTTGCGGCACCAGGAGAGGTGGGAAGGAGCCACTAGTGTCCTGTCCTCTCCTCTATTTTTTTTTTTTTACTTGTGAGTTGGGTTGTTATTTATTCCATAGTGGAAACCTTTCGCCTTATGACGGCATAGGTCGCATGGTAGGTCGGTAGTTTGATGTGTAGAGATTTGTGTAAGATGGGGTGGAGAGGGAGGAAGGAAGGAGCATTATCGAATTGCCATAAGGAAAATGCGTATACGGAGCTGTTGAGAGAACCAGTGGAGATCTTCTGCCAGGTTTGGGATATGTTATTGTGTTGTTCAATATCGAATCCCTGGAGGGGTGAGGGTTGAGGTAGATCCGGGCCGGCTGTTGTGACCACAGGTCTTGAGGGTAAGATGGTTGGATGTATCCTGGGGTTGGACGGGGTGATGCACAGAAGAGGATGTTGAAAACGGCTTGGAGGCTTGTAAGTAGGTCGAGGAGATTTGGAGAAGGAAATTGGGTGCGGAATCCACGGTGCCAAAATGATGGGGTCAGTAATGCCCAAGTGTGGCGTATCTTCTGGTGGGGGCGGAGTGAAGGCGTTTGATGTTTGCGCGAGTTGGTTTAACAGCCTTGAATTGGAAGCTTGAAGAATAGCAACTTGGGATTGAAGTGAAATTAAGAGGCTCTCCTGTGATTGCTGATGCGAGTTGATTGAGTCCACTAACGGCCTTACGTTTTCAAAGTTAACAATAAACTGGGCGGAGGCCCGTCTGTTTAATCGAAGCTTGTGTTTTATGGTGGTGAAGAGCCAATGACTGTCAAGGCTAGGGCTCATATCATTGTCTAGGCCATATAGGGTGGTAGGAGAGGTGGAAGTGTCATGGCAGATTCAGTATTGGCGACGGTGGCTTGGTTTGGAGGGGTGTTAAAATGGAAGGGAGGAAGGGAGTCTTCGGAGTGGTCCGGAGATCGTGGTGTGGCAGCAACAAAGCTTTCCGGAGGCGGTTCGAAAAAGGGGTTAGTTGGCTGTTCGCCCCCCAGAGGGGAGGAGGGGTTCTCTTCCTGGCGTGAGGGTGAGGAGATGGGAGACGAGATGACGGCGTTCGCAACTTGAGGTGCAGTTACGATGTTAGGTAGTTGGCGTGTCGCGGAATCGCGGTTGTCGGCATGAAGTGGGAGCACTTGTAGTAATGTAGGGGATGAATTTTCTTCGTTTAGGAAGGAAGTCGGTGAAGCAGATGAATGGATGACTGGTGATAATAACCAGGAAGCTTGGGAAGCAGGGGTTGAAAGCGTGGATGGTGGTAGAAGTGATTTCCCTGGAGTTACTGGTGGGGAGGCATTCGGGACTTCTCCTAAAGGCAATGGTTTCGGTTTGGGTATGGAGTTTTTAAGGACCGAAACGAGTAAAGGTGAAGCGTTAGAAGAAAGTTTAATCTTCTTTACGGCAAAGAATCTGACCATTTTACTTTGAGTTCTAGAAATATCGAGTAAACAAATGACGCTCAAACTCAAAAATGTCAATACTCATCACATCAGTATTGCGAATCAGTATCATGAATCTCCATGGGCCATCCTTTCCTGCAATTAAATACCTCGTCAGCAGAAGATTTGGAGAACAACTTACTTTTAAATGGCATCCGCAGCTTAGAGATGAGCGTGGGCCTCCTAAATACAGAGGGCCACAGACGCATCAAATTTGAATTGTTCTCGATTGAATTCGATCCATCTGAAGAGTGCATACAATTATGTAGACTGTAGTTCACACGTTTCTTGCTGCCTGACGAAGATAGGAGGACTGAAAATATTTATTTTCGGGTAATGCCTATCGAAAATTCGCAATACTGATGTGATGAGTATTGACATTTTTGAGTTAGAGCGTCATTTGTTTACTCGATTAATCTTCTTTGTTGGAGACTGTGATGGTTTGTTGGGCACTTCCGTAGATAGTGGGACTTGTGGTTTTAGAAGCGAATGAGCACATTCCAGCCGCTGCTTCTTTCTCTTGGCTGAGGCTAGGTGGGTAGCCGCAATTATTCTCCACTGTGCGAGGGAAACCGAGACACAGATTTTGCATAGGGCTGTATAGTAGTCACAGCGTCTGTGGAATTGGCAGACGTTCGTGTGTGGGTCGAGCCTATCCTTCCTTTTGATTCCTGGGCAAGAGCAGTTCCTGGATCGTTAATTACTGGGATTCTTCCCACGAACGAAGCTTCAATGCCGGCGAAGGTTTTAGCGTAGCGCACTTTAACCATCTTGATGCACTTGAGTTGAAGAAAATTCTTTCACTACGTTGAGCAGGCGGGGTGCTAAGCAGGAACGCAGTTGAAGGCGGGAAAGAGGAGGAAACGGAAGCGGAGAAGGCGTTGAAAGCGAGGCTGATGGCTTCCCGGAAGTATGACGGATGAAGCGCGAAGGGCGGGAACGAAATCGGGACCAGCTTTCTGTGGTAGATGGAATGGCCTTTTGCGACAGTAAGTCAGCGACGTGAATGCAGGTAAGCGGGAAGCGAAGTGGAGACGTGAAGGAAGAGGACATAGTGGTTGTTATGAAAGGCGATATTAGGACTATTTACTTTAGGAGAATGTGGAAGGATTACGCTCTGTCCTGTTTAATTATTATTATTTTTTTTTCTTAACGTTTGGCGGAGCCGTGTTTTGGCCTTGACAGAAGGTGGAACGTTCCCGGGAGACCACGGGAGGGAGCCACGTCGACTTCTTTTCCAGCAAGGAGGATCGTGAGGTGGTAAGAAGGCATCCATTGGGCAATTGGCGAAAGCAGATGATTCCATGTTCGGAAGACGGCAAGGTCGGGACAGGAGCTGGGGAGTTAGGCGATGGTCGGTGGGGTGGAGGCCATCGTCCCCTCTGAGAAACAAGTGAGAGCAGGAAAGCGTGTACGCGATCAGACCAATCCTTCGATGAGATTGAAGGCTGAAGTCGGTGGAATGTACGGCATAGAAATCTGGTAAGGAAGGGACAGGATGATGAGGCAACATGACGACCGACGTGGTGAAGCGATGAGCAATTAGGGCATGTCGTGAAGATGAAGTAGAAGGGTGGTGGAGTGCGGGTGGGGTAGACGTCCGTCCTCCGAAGGGGTGAAATGATGGTTGATTGTAGGTGGCATGTCGCAAAGGGAGAGCAAGCTTCTGGATAATTCGACAAAGACGGTTGCAAGGTGGACGAAAGGGAGAAGGCGAGAACCAGGGACCGCAAAGGCAGAGAACTAGCCGGTCCGTGAGCATCAAGGAAGAACCAACGGCGGTGGGCTTCCTGAAGATGAGGCCGGAGCCGCGACCCGGGCGAGGGGTCGGGTGTAGCAGACGGTCGTAGAATAATCCAGTAGCAGTGGGTCAAACCCGGGAGGCAACGGGGCGGAGCCACGATGACTTCCAATTCCATGAAGTAGATGTCGCGAAAGGGTGACATGGAAGAACCGGCGGGGGATGATAGTGGTGGTGAGCAATGAAAAGACCGGAATTGTTTGGTGGGAATAGTGGAGCAGTGAGTTCCCATGGCGTAAGCAGGGACAAGAAGGCCAACTATCGCTTGCTTGGTCATAGGCAGGCGAGGCTGTAAGGTGGAGCGCCATCGTTGAAGCATGCGGGTGGGGCCGTCGACGTACGTAGTGGCGAAGACGATAGTGAGGAAAGGAGCTCGGGCCGTGACGGCATGCCTCTGGAGAAGTGGACACAACCGGGAGACAACGGGAGGGGGAGCCACGATGATTTATTCCACACGAAAGCAGGTGTCGTGAAGGGGCAACGTTGGCAACCCAGTCGAGTGATGCGGACGGCCTGGTGGTCGGGACAAACGACAGGAGTGGCTCATTCCCGGGAGATAACGGGAGGGAGCCACGGTGATTTAATTTCCCGTGGAGGAAGGTACCGTGAAGGAACGAGGAATAGACAGAAGCGGGTCGAGTCCAGACTTGGCAACGTTTTCTTGAGGAAGGAAGAAATGAAGGGACGACAGCAGCGGTCGTCCCAACCAGTGGGTCAATCCCGAGAGGCAACGGGAAGGGGCCACGATGATTTCTAATCCCACGAAGAGAGATGTCGCGAAGGACAGACAGGGCAGCGGAGAGAAGAAGGTGGCTTCTAGTGTGCATGCCGGACAAAAGTGGGTCAATCCCGGGAGGCAACGGGAAGGGGCCACGATGACTTCCATTCCCACGAAGAGAGATGTCGCGAAAGGCGGACAAGGCAGCAGGGAAAACGCAGGTGGATTCGAGCGTGTAGCCGGACAATAGTGGGTCGACCCGGGAGACAACGGGAGGGAGCCACAGCGACTTCATTTCCCACGAGGAGGGTGTCGCGAAAGGCAGTAGAGTAGACAACGAGCGACAGAGGGAGCGAAAACGAAGAACAAGGATACGGAGCCGCCATGCGGCTTGAGACAAAGAGATGACAGCCACACGGCCACCATCTCTTATGTAGGGAGGACCGCACATGCGCGGTAGGGTACGGAGGCGGCCGATGATCTAAGAAATCTCAAGACATGGATGCATCGATGGGACAACAATGCAAAAATTGACAGGTATTGTACTTTTTCACAGCATAAAGAAATAATAATTTGACTTTACCACCGTTAGGCAGTAGGACAACGGAATGGTGGTGAGCCACTAATACAGTGTCTTAGGAAGATAATCTCAATATTACAAGGTGATCAGACAAAACCACTCCTCATCGAGCAACAAAATCGCCTTCAGCAGTCGTTTCAAGAAGGGCTGAAAGTCCTCTGTAATAAGCTTAAGGACGGAAAAGCCAAAGGCTCAACAAGAGTTAAATAAATACAACTATGCAAACCTATTTACGATGCCTTTTGGACTTATATGTCAGACTGCCTGAGCAGGGAATCGAACCCACGATCTTTAAAACCAAAGGCCGAGGTTCCACCGCTGAGCCATACTGACACAGCCTAAAAGGAAACGTCCATAGGCAGCATTTTAACGTATATATATACATATAAACATAAACCTTCTACAATAACCCTGCACTGTCCTGGTCCATAGTTTTGGTCCTCAGGGTGTTCCATATATGGACAAGCCAGGCTAAATAGAAGTTTAAGCGGCAATTTGTTAGCGCAGTCTGGACAGTAAGCTTCCAATCATGGCCACTAGTGTTTATGGAACGTGGTGCCAAATCAAAAAATGGGATATGTCCTCGCAAGATTTTATTACGTCAAAATTAGGACAAATCTAATTCTGCGTAGCTCAAGTAAATTCAAGCTTATCCTAGCAAGGCAAACTAGCAAGGCTTCTTTTAGCAAGCATATCACAAAAAGAACATTTTGCCAGCCCCCAGTCTGGCCGGCTAAAAATGGTTTCTTTTTGCCTAAAACATACTTAACCTGGTAATTTTAGCATTATATTCCTCGAATGTGATGTTCCCCTGGTGGTTTCTTTCGGTATGTAGACGCCTGCTTGCATATCCCACCGCGCATGCGCAGCGCGGTCCTCCCTTATAAAAGCGACAGTGCGCACGCTATCGGCATTCATTTTACTCTCAATGTGTCAGGCGGTGACTCGAGAGGGGAGGCAGGGCGGGAGTTAGGTTAAGTATGTTTTAGGCATAAAGAAACCATTTTTAGCCGGCCAGACTGGGGGCCGGCAAAATGTTCTTTCTTTATTGCCAAAACAACTTAACCTGGTAATTTTAGCATTACCAGTTGACCTCGTCAAAGTTGGTGGCGGGCACCGCCTGTACGAGCGCCCCGGGATGCAAGCAGGCTTTCCCCCATGAGTTCGTTATCTGCAAGAGAAAAATTCGCACTTTATTCAGAACATTTGGGCTTGAGAGGAATTTGGTCTCTTTCGTAGGAGTTGGTGGTCCTGAAAAGGATCATTGTTTGAGGGTCTTGCTTCTAGCAGGGTGGAACTTGCTTCCTTTATGGGTTTTGCTACTGCTTCGTTCTGAGTGCTTAAGGGGTTTGGCCACGGTTCTGGCTGCGACGATCAGTTCCAGCTTATGTAGTCTGGATTCATCCTTCATCCTGTCTCTTAGGTAATGAGATGTGAAGGTGGACTGGTGGCGCCAAGAAGCTGCTGCTAGGATTCTTCAATTGGGGTGGCGGTATGGTGGGCCCAAGATGGAGAGATAGTTCTCACTTCGTGCGCCGTCACTGTCATGCTCTTGCTCAATTCATGTTTGTTATAAGGTGCTTCGATTGTTTTCTTGATCCAGTAGTTTCCATTACTTCGTACGACAGGGATAATAAATTATATGAATACACAAATATCACCTCCAAGAATGTTTCAACAACAGTCCACTTAAATTTTCGAGGAAGATAACACCGTTCCTCTTCTTCAGAAGTCCACACCACAGCAGAGAAAGTTCGTTCGATGTGCGCAAACGTTGTCGTTTGGGGCGAGAGATCCCATGGAGGAGATGGCGACAGCGGCGGTTGGAATGTCGGAATGTAGGACGAAAGCCATGTTTTATTATCGATAGGGTTTCCAGGTTGGTGGTCAATTCTTGCCAGGCTGGGAAATAATGGCGTAGTGTGGCCTCGACAGGGAGACCAGTTGGGTGCAAGGCTTCATTGTTGGTTTTTGCGGTAGATGGGACTCGGCTCATTCGGTCGGGGGTGGCGGCGCGCTTCTGTTGGGAGTGTTGGCCGGAGAGGGAGCGAGGAGCGTCGGTCCGAAAGGGCTGCTGGTTTCGCTGCTGATAGGCGGCAGTGTCGTTCGGGCGGCAGGGGGGTTGACGACGCCGTATCTTTGTGCCAATCGTTCGGGGGACGGGGGTTGATGATGCCGTAACTTTGTGCCAATCGTCCGGGGGACGGCTTGTTTATTCTTCGAGAACGGGCAGATTGAAGACGTGGCTTGCTTTTGTGGCTTCGGTTTTCTCGAAACGTCAAGGTGAGTAGCAAGTGTCGGGTTTAACCCACGGAAGAGTGTTTCTGACTCTTGGATCGGTTGATATCTGAGTCGGTGTCGTGTGGAGACGTTTAGGTTGTTTGCGGACGACAGGGCCATATCGCGGAGGAGAAGGGTGTTGTTGAACAGCGCTCTCGTTGCCCAGTTCATTGCGTGGTAAGTAGCGAAGTTAGCTTTTTGGGAGAGCTGAGAAATCAGGGACGACAGCTTCTTGAACTCATCTGGAGTGACGTCGGACGACAGCTTTCCACATAGCGCGTTAATGGCAGTGTGGAGGACATCTGCTTGAGAGGACGCGCGTAGGCTTAGTCGAAGGCATATGTCATTTTCGTATAGAACGAAGGTTGGGACGTCTGCTTTCTTGGATATTGACAACGAGGACCCGAAATCCATCTTGATTTCGCTGGAAGCAAACTCGCACTCTGGGTAGGAGTCAAAGTTGTGGGAGTAGTGGCGCCGTCTCCGACGGATCGGTAGAAGCTGTTTTCACGGCCAGGGCATAGGAGGTTCTTTGTAGAGAAGAAGGGGATCGCCTTTGTCTAGCATGGGGCCTTCGTTGCGGAGGAGACATGTTAGGAGTGCCATTGATTGACCCAGGATGCAGCGGAGCTTGGCGTCTTTGTATCATTAGGCAAATCCAGGGCCTGTCATTTGGTCACGGTTGATGACAGGGGCGTCTGGTATCTTAGTGCGCTTGACAGGAAGCAGTCTGGAATAGTCTGTACGACAGTTTTTAGAAGAGATGTGCGCGACAGGGAGGATTCATCTGGGTGTCGTCCGGGAACCTGATGCGCTTCTCGGCAGCAGGGGCGGGCGACAAAGGGTGACGCGACAATAGTGTGTCGTCCGACTTGCGCTTGGGTGCCGTGGCCGGGGAAGAAGAAGCGGCACGCCTGTGCCCTTCGTGCCTTGACGTGGACGTGACCCAGTCCTGGGTACAGGCGTTGCGTACCGCTGACGTGCAGGAGGCGGTATCGGATTGACTTGCAGGTGACGGATGGTGTCATGTACGATTTCCCGTACGATAATGCGGCTGAAGTCTGGGACAGTCTGCTCGACAGTCTTTAAAGAGCTGCGAGCGACAGGGTGGATTCATCTGGGGTGTCGTCCGGGAGCCTGATGCGCTTCTCGGCAGCAGGGGCGGGCGACAGAGGGCGACGCGACGACAGTGTGTCATCCGATTTGTGCTTGGATGCCGTAGCCGGGGAAGAAGGAGCGGCACGCCTGTGCCCTTCGTGGCTTGACGTGGACGTGACCTAGTCCTGGGTACGGGCCTTGCGTACCGATGTGCAGGAAGGAGGCGGCATCGGATTGACTTGCAGGTGACGGACGGTGTCATGTACGATTTCCCGTACGATACTGCGGCTGACGCCGAGGCCTTTCCGGGAGGAATTGGGCGACGGGTCGAGCGGTGAGCTCCGGTCCGGAGAGTGGGCGAGTGTCGCACGGTGGAGGTTCCGTTTGGCGGCCCGGTAAGAGTCCTTGGCGGCTTGAAGGTCGTGCTGGAGGGACGACAGGTCCCGCGGGGCGGGAGGCAGCGTGCATTGGCCCGGGAGAAAGGGAGATTCAGGCGATGCGACAGCAGGAGCAGGCGTGACATCGAGTAGGTGTCGTACGGGCTGGGTCGTAAGCGGCGTGCAGCCGCAAGAGATGGAGACGTCTTACGACTTGATTCTTCACTCAGAACGTGGAGGTTTTTTTTTTTAAACCATGCTGAGACGAGCAGCAGTTTGGACAGCAGCTGGTGCTTTGAATTTCACTTCAGACACGGGATCAGCCATCGACGAGACAAGTAGTGGGAAATGTAGATGGTTTCCAACTCGATTCTTCACTCAAAACGTGGGTTTAGGCCACGAATGAGATGAACAGTAGTGGACAGCGACTGTTGTCTTGATTTTCGCTCGAGACGTGGGGCCAGTCACGGTTGAGACGGGCAACAGGAGGTGTAAACGGTTTCCGTCTTAGGCCACTCAAAACGTGGGTTCTAGCCAAGAGTGAGACGAACAGCAGTAGACAGCAACAGGCGACTTGATTGTCACTCGAGACAAGCAGCAAGAGGTGCGAGCGGCTTCCGTCTTGGTTCACTAGATGTGGTTTCTAGCCACGAGTGAGATGAGCAGCAGTAGACAGCAACAGGAGACTTGATTTTCACTCGAGACGTGGGGTTAGCCACGGAAGAGACAAGCAGCAAGAGGTGCGAACGGCTTCCATCTTGATCCACTCAGACGTGGATATTTAGCCACGAGTGAGACGGGCAGCAGTAGACAGCACAGGTGACTTGAGTTTCACTCGAGACATGGGGTTAACCACGGTCGAGACAAGCAGCAGAGGTGCAATGACTTCCGTCTTGGTTCACTCAAAACGTGGGTTCTAGCCACGATTGAGCCGAGCAGCAATGGACAGCAACAGGTGACTTGATTTTCACTCGAGACGTGGGGCTAGCCACGGTCGAGACAAGCAGCAAATGGTGCAAACGGCTTCCGTCTTGGTTCACTCAAAACGTGGGTTCTAGCCACGAGTGAGACGAGCAGCAGTAACAGCAACAGGTGACTTGATTTTCGCTCGAGACGTGAGGTCAGCTACGGTCGAGACAAACAGCAAGAGGTGCAAACGGCTTCCGTCTTGGTTCTTCACTCAAAACGTGGGATCAGCCACGAGTAAACCAAGCAGCAGTGGACAGCAACAGTTGGCTTAATTTTCGCTCAATACGTGGGGTAAGGCATGGTCGAGGGTCTTGAGTCTTGATCCCGTTGATTGAAAACTAGAACGTGACGACATCGTGTGACGGGTTGCATGCGACACGTCACATCCGTGAGGGCTAGAGCTTAGTCGAGGCGTGTGGCGGGCGGCGATGAGCCGCACGTTCTTCGAGCGACAGAGACGAGTCGGTGGTTGTGTCGTTCGGCAGTGGCATCCGGCATCAGAGTGGGCTTGAACAGGAAGCAGTCCGGTTTGAAAGAGCTGCGAGCGACAAGATGGAATCGTCAGGAGTGTCGTCCGGGAACCTGAAACGTTTCTCGGCAGCAGGGGGGCGACAGAGGGTGACTTGACGACAACCTGTCGTCTGACTTGCGCTTGAGTGCAGTGGTCGGAAGAGAAGAAGCGGCACGCTTGTGTCCTTCGTGGCTGATGTAGGCACAACCCAGTCCTGGGTGCGATTCTTGCGTACCGACGACGTGCAGGAGGGAGGTGGAGGTGACGGACGGTGTCGTATACGATTACCCGTACGACACTGCGACTGACGCTGAGGCCTTTCCGGGAGGAGTTGGGAGACAGGTCAGGTGGCGAGTTCCCGCCCGGATAGTGGGTGAGTGTCACACGGCAGAGGTTCCGCTTGGCTGCACGGTAGGAGTCCTTGGCGGCTTGAAGGTCGTGCTGTAAGGATGACAGGTCCAGCGGGGCGGAAGGCGGCATGCGCTGGCCCGGGAGAAGTGGAGAGACAGGTCGATGCGACAGTGCTTACGAAGCGGTGGCCATCTTTGGCGAAGAAACCAATTTTCCAAACGACAGTCGGGGAGCGAGGTGGCGTAGACACACCTCTGGAGGAAAATGAATGCCGATAGCATGCGCGCTGTAGCTTTTATAAGAGAGGACTGCGCTGCGCATGCGCGGTGGGATATGCAAGCAGGCGTCTACAGACCGGAAGAAACCTCTAGGGGAACATCACATTCGAGGAATGTAATGCTAAAATTATCAGGTTAAGTTGTTTTGGCAATAAAGAAAGATAGTTCTGCTTTACTGTTTTCATATCCCGCAGTGGAATGGGGCAAAGTTGGGCAGATAAATCTTTTGTGAAGTGTTTAATAATGGCCATTCCCCAGCAAGACAAAAGTTATTTCTCTATATACAACAGCTCCCAAGTTTCCTGATTAAAAATTACTAAAAATTTGCAGATGCTGATCTGATACTCATATAAGGTAACCAATTGGATCTGATATCAAATCAGTACTGGTGCAGCTTTAGGGAAAAAAAAAACAGTAATAGGTAGAGTTGTAAAGTAGTTCTTACCTGCGTACCCATCGGGCGTGATCCCATCAAAGGTGCTACGTAACAAACAAAAACAAAAAAATAGAGTTGGTACAAATCCTTGTTCAAATACGAACTTTTGTTGCAAATATGTTTAAATAAAGTTTTGTTTTATTTTTTCATTACCATTCACAAATCTAAGCATGAAAGTTGATTTACCTTGAGTGGACAAACAAACAAAAACATTAAAATGCTGGGTGCAACCAGCTGATTTTTGTTTCTATTGCCTAACCAAAAACCCTACCTATATTTTTTGCATCCTTGTTCTCGGATGCACGCTCCCTATAGATCACAGTTCGTAGGCCTACTGCCAGCTCCATAACCATAGGGCACATGCATAGCGCACTCCTCCTATAAAAGCGCTGAGGCAACCATGTGTTTCACCTCTCGTTCCTGTTAATTTATCAAGTGGTGATTCAAGAGGGGAGGCAGGGTGAGTTATAGGTAATGTACATTTTCGGTTAGGCAATATAAACAAAAATCAGGTGGTTGCACCCAGCATTTTAATGTTTCTAGTTGTCGCTGAAAATATACATTGTCTATATTTTTAACATCAAAACACACCACGTCAAGACTGGCAGTGGGCACCACTTGACGGTCACCCCAAGATTATGAGCTGGCACCCGGGGTATTAAAAGCCAAGAAACATAAGAACAGGGACAAATGACTACTGTAAAAGTGCAGCCAGTGGCAGGACCTCGGTGAGCGACGGACGACAGTCGAAAGAGGCGACAGGTTCAATCTGTCCCAACTTCCGAAGGCAACGGAGTTGAGGTGTAGGGCTTACAATTAGGGATTTGCCGATTATCAGATTCATATCGGTATTGCCAGTTATCGGAGGCAATTCCGATATATCGGTACCGCCGATGTCCACCTCCGATGTGCCAATACACCGTATTGGATCAAATATAAGCCGCACTTTTTTCGATACATACGGAAACGACGATAACTTCACTAAATATTGACCGATTTTGACGTTCAAATACACCACCGCGAAATCAAAGTTTGGGCATTCAAGATCTATGTTAGACCAATTTTGTAGTACGCTAGCCCCGTTTGGTCACCTTACTTGCTGCATGACATTGATGCAGTTGAGGCAGTCCAGCGACGGTTTACCAAGGCATTTCCTGGCTTGCGCAACCTGTCATATGGAAGACGTCTGCACTCTGCAGATCCTTAAACTTGACCCAACCGAACTACGGAGAATCAAAATCGATCTTATTCTTACCTACCAAATTATTCATGGTGCAGTTGGGGTGGATGTGCCTCTTTTTGACCTGTCGGAGTTAAATCGGACTAGAGGTAATTCCCTGAAACTTATGGTGCAAACATCACATTTAGATTGTAGACGTAATTTTTTCGCGTTGCGTGTGGTTAGGATTTGGAATTCTTTACCAGACGAAATTGTCACCTCGCGGACAGTTCATACATTTCGGAGTCGCCTCAGCTCGTTTAATCTAGAGATTTTTACGTGTCGGTCTTATCCTCCGAGTTAAACATGTAATCTTGCAGATGATTCCGCTTTTCGTAAGTCTGCTCTCGCCCCATGAAACCTTGGCTGCCTGTTAGTGACGCTTGGTCCTTGCCTGATCCGTTGCTATTGCAACAAAGTGTTTTTATTTATTTATTTATTCCTTTTTAGCTGGTGACAATTCCCATTTTGGGGAAGCTTTTGTTTTTAGTACTATCATAGCCGTACTTTGTATTATACAACGTTGCTTTTTAACAGTATCATTTGTTCATCTGGATTTTATTTTTTTTCTACTTGGGCCGATCCTGCACCTACCGTGTCCAACATGTTTGGCAATGCCATCGGGGGCCATAGAGTCCCTGGCAGGTCTAACCTTGGTGGTAAGGCATTCGTGTCCCAATACCTAATCCCCTCACCTTCCCTTGGCCAATCTGTATCATTATTTATGATTGTCTTCTGTTTTTTAATTGAGGCGGGCTGTTAGCGATCTTAGGGTCCTTGCCAGAAATGTCGCTATCGTGACAAATTGTTATTATTATTATTATTATACCATTTTGTTCCTTTTTTCAACAGCTTTCCAATGGTGCAATGGTGTTAGCTCTACCCGTTCTGAAGTTATGTATTAAAAACCACTTAACTTACAGTTTTAAACAAACGTGGCTTGCAAATATATAAGAAAAACTGCTGCCCACTGGTATTTTAGGACTAGTATATCAAAAAGTGCTCGTCTGTCCACTAATAATTAATATCAACATTTTCACATATTTAGATTTTTACATCTTTACAATTGTGCAGAAAATGTTTGGCTGCGTGCACTTTTTTTGTGGGATAAGTCTGGGGAAAATAGCTGCAGGAAAAAAGAGCTTTGTATTACACATTTTTAAAAAAATTTTCTTTGATATTTTTATGAGGCTACATTAAATACAAGTTGTTTTCTTGTAGTACATCGGCAGCAGAAACTATATCACACTTTAATGTTTTGCAAAATAATCATTATTTAGTGTTATATCGGCAGTTATCGGCATTCCGTTTTGACAGTAACCGGAATCGGTACATCGGCACATCCCTACTTACAATGCAGTAGTAAATTTCATTCTTCGTAGTCGCACAGTATTCGAAAGCACATACGGTGCATTGTGATTCAGATTACTAGTGAAATCAACAATTTTTCTCAGTATAACCAAAGATCGGAAATAGGGGTGGCACGATAATCGATAATTCGATAATACCGCGATTTTTCCGATTTATCAAATTATCGTCCAAACCCCGAAGCTTAAATTGTCATACCTCGGAAACCGTAATAGCTAGAAACAAGCGGTTTGTGGCATTGCATGCGGAATTACAATGGCTCTGAAACCAAGTGTGCAATACTGTTGCTAGCCACTTTAGTTGCTTGGAGAGCTAGTTTAATGCAAACAATATTTAAGCATTAAGACGCAGCACAACTGCTAAATTGTTTCTATGGTGATGAAGTAATGGACAATGAATGGCACAAGCATTTTCATGTTTACTGGGCAAATGGTGAGTGCCATGCAATTTACATTTGTGAAGGTTGGACTGTAAGCTTCAGCCAAGATTTTTTTAAGTTAATGTTTTTTTAAATGGTTATTCCAGCCTCAAAATGTGTTTTATTGAGATATTATCGATTATCGCAATAATTCAAATTTTTTTTTATCGGGATAACAATTTTTTGTATCGTGCCACCCCTAATCGGAAGGGGGGGGGGGGGATCGTTGCGGTTCAGTATAGGGTATGTCATTCAGTGGCAAACCATGATGGTCCATAAACACGCAGTACTAACTTTCTGTCGTCCTGGGTGAAAGTCTCGAAGAATGCTGTGCACAGCATGCAAAACTTGTGGAAGCTTGTTGAGCCAATGATCCTCTGGCCGAGGAAGGCAGCATAATGACGAAGCGTCCTGGTTCAGAGTTTATTTCAAACTGAAAGGTCAGACCAGACAACACCAGGCAAACCAGTAGCAATTTGTAGAGCCCATGGTGAGCTTTAAAGTCCAATATGGAAAGGGTTAAACGCGTTGCTATGAGGAAAAAGATAAGGTGCATGGAATGAAAGAAGAAGATACGCAAGCCAAGGAACCAAGGCCGGATCGAGTTAGTGCAGTCCTGGCACATTCGGAACGGTACTTTAGTTGTCAGAAACAAGTCTTGAAGCCAAGAAACAGGTGATCCTGGTTGAAGGTGAACAAAGTCTGGTCATCTGCTGTCAGGAACAAGTCGAAGTGAGAGACAGGTAGTTTGAGGAGGCGCAGACGGCGAAATAAATCGTGGTCTGAATAAGGCATGATTTCCGATTTTCACAAAGAAGTGGTCCAAAAGGCATCAGTTTGATGAACATGACGAGCGCACTTACGACAGGGTCGTAAACATGTCTGGCCTGGTTCGTCATTGTGACAAGATGTGTAGCGTGAATTAGAAGAACGTCGCTACTGGTGGAGTCGAAAATCGACCGAGTAGTCCTTGGGCCGTCTTGCGATAGCCCACACAGGGTAGGTGTCTGGTGGCGTGATCCGAGCACCGGATGATGCCGGGGTAGACTGGAATGAATACCGTAGCGTCATCAAATTGCCATATCGAATAGGAAGTGCACTTCTCTGGTGGAAGAGAAGCGATCGTCGAATGCCAACCAGGGAGGATGAGATCGGTTGTAGCTGAGACACTTGATTCTGTCGGAATGCTACTGGTGCTGGCGGTGACGACAGGGGAGACGATGAGCTAGCCATATCCAACGGAATGTATGGTAGAGGCGGAGCAATTGCTGGAGCCTCGAGTGGTGGAACTTCAAGCCTCGAATGTCAGAGTCTCAAGACATGGAGGAAGCGGCGTCGCATGGTTGTGAGATCGTAATGGTTGTGCCCTTGTGTTCATTGGAGTCGAGGTGCGATGGGAGATCATCCATAGTGTGGCTTATGTGCAGCCGACAGCTTACAGTATTGTTGGCACCACGAACTTTGAGCATTGTCATCATACAGTGGAGAAAGCAGCTTGATCTTGGAATTGGCGAGGTCAAGCTGGAATCGCCAAAGAGAGGCCGGATGTTGCAGCTGAGACACTTCGTCAGTGAGGGCGACATTTGCTGTGCTCAGATCCTTTGCCTCTGAAAGTAGGTCTTGGATATAGGCGGCGACAGGGAGAACATTCTTTGAGAGTCGTTGGGAACGATGAGCAGATAGCCGGAGACTCCGGCCAAGCTTCTTTGGCAGTCCAGGACACGAAGCAAAAAATGAAGGCGTGCTGGCAACCACTGAAGCGACGTCGAAAAGGTAGACCTGCGAAGACACTGCATTTTCCACAACGAAGGGACTAGCGTGGCGGGCGGAACTTGATACATCTCAGAAGAAGCCTGGGGGAAGATGCAGTCATTGTGGTCGGAAGACCGACTTTTGCAGAATCCTGGCTTGGTGCGGAAAGCGTGAATTGTCGGGCAACATGAGCTACAGAGCTCTTCATTCAGAGCCCTTTGGTCTTATGTCGCTGAGGCAAGGTTGCTGGTTATGGAGACGGCGACGGTGTAGATTCTTGTGCAAGGTAGTGGATGGGGAACGAGAACCCAGAGTAGAATGCTGCCCATGGGAAGTTGAAAGTGATGTCAGCTGCTTGATCCGCTTTCGTTTATTAGAGTCTGTTAATTTAGAGGTTGACTGGACTGAATAAACAACTGCCGTAGCCTGCTGGGACACAAGCAAAAGTTCTCTTTTTATTGTTGCACCCGTTCCTCCTTGCGAGCTTTGGACATGTGCTGCATTACGAAAATCTTTTTTCATGTGTTGTCTTCAATTGAGAGACAGATGTCACACGAATTGGTGAGAAAGTTACATGAATGATGAAGCCTGCATACTTGATGCGGGTTGATCCTACGCTTCCTGGAAACAATGGCGGCGCAGGAATATCGCTCCGGCATAAGTGGCGACGCAGTAACAGGGGCAGAAAGCTGATTAGCACTTTTTATCTGAGGATCCTTGTGTGGGTAACTGGGAGAAGTTGGCACAATCTGGCAACGTTTTCCCATGTTGATGGACGGACAACCATGCTGGTCTAAGACAATATAGCACAGAAGAGAGTGAGAGTACTCGTAACCACACGAACTAGGGCAGACACAATGCTTCTGCTAATGCTGAGAGCGGAATTGTGAAAAGGGGGTGGCTTACAAGAACTGTCGGCAGAGGGCAGCAGGAACCCAGGGTTCAACGAGAAAGCCAATCCTGTATAGCGAGGCGTGATGAAAAGAGAGGCAGACACTGGAAGATGTGGTCCGACTTGACTGATCCCAGGTCGAAGAGTGCAGTCCCAGAGCCCATCTGAGCTGTTGCACATTATTGTTAGGAGACATCCTTTAGTGCCCCCCTCCCTCGCAACGAAAGCTGAGGAAGCGAAGCAATAGTAGGTGAAAAATGAAACGGGTTGAAGACCATGGCGAAAGGCGATGGATGACAGACAATACGTGACAGGCAACACACCCTGATAAGGCAGGAGGCGATAGAAATGAAGCAGGTCAACAG
>JAHWFP010025718.1:25819-37428 GCA_023313725.1 Lithobius niger
GTTTCTGCTATTTCGCTTGCTGAAACCGTATTCGTTTCGCACTTGTCGCTTCCTTCCCTGGATGGCTTGCTTTCTTCTGGATGGCTTGCTTCCGTCTGTGGGTGGTTTGCTTCCATCTTTGGGATGGCTTGCTTCAGCTTCATTCTGAATGTGCTTAAGGGGGTTGACCACAGTCCTGGCAGCGACGATTGGTCCCAGCCGGTGTAGTCCTTCTTCTTCCTATGACATGTTCCTCAGGTAGTGTGACGTAAAAGTCGTTGGATGTCGCCAGGAAACGGCTTGAAGGATTTCTTCAATTGAGGTGGCGTTATGGTATGCCCACAACGTTGACACTGCTCTGACCTCGTGTGCTGTTGCTCTCTGTGTACTAAGGTTGGCCTTGTCGTATGCGATGTCGATTGTTTTCTTAATCCATCGAGAAATCATGGCGGCTGAAGTTTCCCCTGTCTGTAGGTCAACGGGTAGAAATAGTTGGTTTCTGCCTCTGTGGACGTCTTCGTGTTGGGTTCTTGTGAGGTAAAACTGGAGTGCCCGAATGGGGTATAAGAGGCGTTCTGGTTCATTTCCTGTTAAGCTCGTGAGTGCTGGGAAGGAAATGGGTTTTGTTAATTCGGAAGGTTTTTGAGTTTTGGCTCGAAATCCTGGTCTTGGGTGAAGGGTCACTGAAGAGAAGTTTGGGCCGAAGATGCAGTAGGCTGGGTCGGCTGACAGGGCTTGGATTTCGGAACAGCGGGCGCTGGCTGCTAATGTCACGAGGAAGACCGTTTTCCTGGTTAAGAAGTGTAGGGAGCTATCCTGCGTTGGTTCGTAGGGGGCTTCCATTAGGGATTGGAGTACTAGTGAAAGGTCCCAGTCTGCGAATTGTCTTCTTGAAGCAGGTCGATCGTTTTCAAAGGAGCGGAGTAGGGCCGAGATGCGATAGTTGTCTAGGAGGTTAGTTTTGTCTGCTGCTTTGAAGACTGAGTTTAGGGCAGACCGATATACCAGTATTGTAGAGCCCTTTAGTTTGTCGATGTCGAAGAGGTCGGTGAAGATTCTTAGTAGTTCAGGTAGAGTGGGGTTGATTGGATTGATTTCCCTTGAGAAACACCAATGAAACCATTTCGCCCAATGGCTGTCGTACATCTTGTTTGTTGATTCTCTGGTGGCTCTTGTGGCGATGCGGGTGGCATCATGTTTATGAATTCCAGCCTTCTTGAGGAGTTTGATGATAGTAGCCACGCGTGAAGGTTTAGGTTGGGGAGGTTGGGGTGAAGTTTCGACTCTTTTTGTTGAGACAGAAGATCTGGAAGTAGAGGGAAGGTTCTTGGGGTGTGTACTGGTAGAGACAGTAGGTGTGGGAACCACGGTGCTGATGGCCATAGTGGGGCTATTAGGAGGAAGAGGCTTTGGCTTTCTTCGGCTTTTTGAAGTGCTTGGGGAAGCAGCTTGAAAGGTGGGAACAGGTATGCATAGAGGTTGTGCCATGGGTACGTCAGGGCGTCGACTGCCAGAGCTTGATCGTCCGGGATTGGGCTGATGTAGTGGGGAAGTCTGGCATTGTGCTTCGTGGCGAATAGGTCGATCATGGGGGTACCCCACGTCATGAAGAGAGATTCGCAGATGGATTTCTTGAGGCACCATTCCCCTGTTGGTGGTGAGCGACGTGAGAGGGAGTCTGCAATGACGTTCCTGTTCCCTGGGATGTGGAGAGGCAGTAGGGTGATATTGTTGGAGATGCAAAGGTTCAGAATCTCTGAAGTTAAATTGTGGAGAAGTCTGGATTTGGTTCCACCTTGTTTCTTTATGTAGGCTAGAGCCGTGGTGTTGTCGGCCTGTATTTGGACGACTTGGTTTTTTATGGATGGGAGAAATTGCTGTAAAGCCAAGAGGATTGCACGAAGTTCGAGAAGGTTGATGTGCTGAAGTTTTTCTTCCTGTTAAGTTCCTGATGTTTCCAGGTTGTTTAGGTGGGCTCCCCAGCCGTGGTTTGATGCGTTCGTGAAGATGATGAGGTTTGGGGGTGGTTCGTGTAGAGGGACCGATTTCGTGAGGTTCATGACGTCTGTCCACCAAAGGAGGCTGTTGCGAGGAAAGTCGTCGTGGAAGGGGAACTGGTGATCTGGGTTGAGATGAGGGTTTGACCAGTTGTCGATCCGGTGGTGGTGGAAGGGTCTTACCATCCAGCGGCCGTAGGGGATGAGTGATGCTACTGAGTGTAGCTTCCCAATGAGAGAATTTAGTTCCCATAGGGAGAATGGCGGCTGGGACTGAAAATGACGAATGTGACGGAGAAGGTCTTGTACTCTGTCGGGTGATGGAGAGACTTGGGCCGATGAGAGATTGAATGAGGCGCCTAGGAACGTGAATTTTTGTTGCGGGGTAGGGCGAGATTTGGGGATGTTGACGCTGAAGCCCAGTTGGCTCAGTAACTTGATTGTTCTGTCCCTGTCTTGTTCGAGACGGTGGGGATCCTGATTGTGTAGGGCCCAATCGTCGAGGTATGCACTTGCTTTGATTTGATGTTGGTGGAGGTGTGCTAAGATTGGTTTTAGAACCGTGGTGAAGATTCTTGGCGCTGCGTTCAAACTGAAAGGAAGACAGCGGAACTCGTAAACCTGGCTGTTGTAGATGAAGCGGAAATATTTTGTGGCTGACGGGTGGAGTGGGACATGAAGGTATGCGTCTTCCAGGTTTATGGAGATCGTCCAATCGTTTCGTTTGAAGGAGAGGCGGATGGATTCTAGTGTTTCCATTTTGAAGTGGGGGTTGTCGATGTATTTGTTTAATGGTTTCATATGAGTTCTTTGACCCCCTGTTTTCGTTGGTCGGGTGAAAATGGAGCTGTAAAATCCCGGCCCCGGGTGTTGTATTTTGATGATTGCGTGCTTTGCTAGGAGAAGTGAAATTTCTGACGTGAAGGAGTGCGACACTGGGGTCGTAAAATCCCACGGAGGGCTTGCTGCGAGTGGTGGTTTTGAAAGAAAGGTGGGCCAGTAACCTTCTTTTATGATCGTGAGGACTTCTTGGTTGTGCGACAGGGATTCCCAAGCCGGGAGAAAATGGCGTAGTCTCGCGCCGACAGGGAAGCGAGAGAGCCGGTAACAGTCATTGGATGCGGCGTGGTTTGCGGCCGCCGGGAGAGGAGAGTCGACTGTGGCGGTCGGGAGTTGCGGCGCGTTTCCCGTAGAAGCGATGGTTGGGCCGAGAGCGTGGTTGTCGGACGGCCCGAAAGGGCTGCGCTTTGCGGGAGGGAGTGTCGCATCGTGCGATACTCGAGGAAGTCGATGGTTTCTCGGGGGACGAGCGGCCGTCCTGGTGCCTGTTCGGTTTAGATGAGTGAAAGGCCAACTTGTCTTGTCGTACGGGTTTAGGCTTACGGGAGATGTCCAAGTGAGGGGCTAGTGACGGGATCAAACCCCTGAAGAGCGTGTCGGACTCGTGAAATGGCTGGTTGCATAGACGGTGTCTAGTTGATTCGTTCAAGTTGTGTGCGGACTTGAGGGCAGCTTCTCGAAGGAGTAAAGTGTTGTTAAATAGTGCTCTAATGGCCCAGTTCAACGAGTGGTATGTTGCAAAGCTTGCTTTCTGGAAAAGTTGCGAGATGAGTGATGACAGGTTGCGGATCTCTTCGGGGCTGGCATCGGACGACAGCTTCTCACAAAGTGCGTTGACTGCGGTATTCAGGACGTCAGCTTGTGAAGCGGCTCGTAGGCTTAGGCGTAAACACTTGTTGTTGTCGTACAGGACAAAAGACGGCACTTCAATTCTTTTGGGGATGGATAGAGCTGATCCTAAGTCCATCTTCACTTCGCTGCAAAGGAATTCGCATTCCCGGTATGTGTCAAAATTCTTGGGGTTGGTTGCGCCGTCGCCGTATGGACGGAAGAAGCTTGATTCGCGGCCAGGCCGTGGTGCTGGTGGTTCCGTGTCGAGCAGCAAGGGGTCGCCTTTGCCCAGTAGGGCGCCGCCGTTGCGAAGCAGGCAGGTCAGCAGAGTCGTCGACTGGCCTAATAGGCTGCGGGGTTTTGCGTCCTTGTCGCGGAGGGCGAAGTCAAAGCCGGTCTTGAGGCCTCTGTTTATTACCAGGGCGTCAGCAGTTTCAGATGGCTTGTACAGGAAACAATCAGGAACAGTGTCTTCGACTGTCTTGAGAAGGGAAGCAAAAGGTAGGGTCGGGTCGTCCGGAAAGTGAGTATGCTTTGCGGGCGGTGGCGGCATCTGTGAGTGTCGGGAACTCGTGGTGGGGCCGTGCGACACTGCCGAGGGCTTGCTTTTCTTGGCTGACGGGGCGACGGTGTGGGACGAACGCTTGCGGTTGTCGTGGCTTGTAGTAGAAGCAACCCAGTCACGAGTGTTGGTCTGTCGTACAGATGAGGTGCATGATGGGGGAGGCATCGGTGTCTTGTCGGCAAAACGGCGGAAGACCGAGTCGACGAGGTTGTGTGCTTCGCTGCATGTAACGCTGTGTTCTCTGCGTGACGATCTTGAAGACAAGTCTAGCGGTGAGTCGTTTGGTGGTAGGCCGGCTTGGGCCGTAGCTTCCCGGAGCTTCAGCTTGGCGTCTCAAAGCAGCGCCGTGGCGTGTCGCACGTCTTCGGCGAGGACCGACAGGGCGGGAGGTGGCGGCGAGCGCTGTCCGTCTTGCAGCGGTGAGTCGTCGTCGTTGCTGTTGCCGACATGCACGTCCCGTACTAGGCCGGGCACGCAGCGGTCGACGGCGGGAGAGAGAGCAGCATCAGAGGCGAGAGCAGTGTCGCACGGTGCGACATCCATCATTGGAGACGAGCGGGGAAATCCAAAATCCAGTTGGGAGACGAGGTGACGGGCGGAACCTCTGGAGGAAAATGAATGCCGAGCTCAACCACGTTCTCGCTTATATAGAGAGGACTGCGCATGCGCAGTGGGTCACGCAAGCAGGCGTCTGCAAGCAACTAAAAAACCTCCAGGGAGAACATTAATTGAGGACAATGTAATGCAAAATTATCAGGTTAATATGTTTGGCAAAAAAGAAACTTATGTATCTTTCTTTAAAATAAAAATAGGTAGTGACTAGGAAAAAAATACATCTTGCCTCCGTAATCATGATTTTATTTCCAGCTAGGCTTAGATTATTTTTTCTTTGTTTTTTTTCCGCTCTCTGTATTGTGGAGTCGTCACTTGTGAGCTCCACAATGGCCGCCTTCAATTTCATGTCAATATGTTAACCCTACCTAGATAACCCTTTAATTACCTAATAGGCTGACCCATTCACTCTATAGAGTATTTATTATATCATATGACTTCCTGTTGTATTAATATTTAAGGAGGAGTAAAGCAGGAAGCCAGCTGTCTTATCAGCTGTAGCCTACACTCTGGTAGTCCGTGTCAGTTATTACCATTGGTGCCAACGCTGGGCTTAGGTGTGTCCATGCCAAGGACATAACAGGAGGGGTCATTGAACCATTCTTCCTTGATGGAACAATCAACGGTGCAGTATATCGTCAGCTGCTAGAAGACAGGATTCTGTCAGCTGCTAGAAGAGAGGAGTCCAGCTGTACGGGAAAAGTTTCCCGCAGATTTTATTTTCCAACAAGATGATGATGCATCACCGCACTATGCAACACAGGTGGGAGACCTTCTTGATGACCAATTTCCCAACAGCAGTATTGGTAAGAAGAGGTGCGATGGAATGGCCCGCACGTTCGTGCGATCTGACGCCTATGGACTTTAGTGTGTAGGGAATAGTACGGGATTTAATAATAATAATAATAATAATAATCAGTTTGCCCCAAGTGGGGGAAGGACACAGAAGGGCATGCCTCTTAGACTGGCCTTAAGAGTTAGTAAGTTCGTTTCAGAAACTTGTTCAAAGGGCAAAGAGACAGATGTCGTTTAAAAATAGGTACGGATGGCGCTGACACAACGTGCTCAGGGGGGGGGGGGGAGTTCCACACGCCGACGACGCGAACAGCGAAAAAAGATCTCCTGCACTCCGTGGAGAATTTAGGCAGAGAAAGTTTTAAAGAGTGTCCGCGAGTCGTAGATGGGGCTGCTAAATCGAAAAAAGGAAGGTCGACCGGAAGACAGCCCTTCAAAATCTGAAGTGTCAAAATAAGGTTAGCCCGAAGGCGACGCAGCTCCAGAGGCTCAAGGCCGGAAAGTTTGAGTCGTTCGTCAGCCGGTAGAGACCTCAGGCCAGGCAGTTGTCGGGTGAAAGAACGTTGAACCGACTCCAGGACATCGATATCCTGAAGTAAATGGGGGGACCAAACCGGACTGGCGTGCTCTAAAATTGGGCGAACAAAGACGCAAAAAGCACGAGTCTTAATTTCTAGGTTGTTAGAAGTAAAACATTTACGTATTAACGCTAGTCTGCGAAAAGCAAGGGAAGAGATTTTGTTACAGTGTAAAGTGGATTTGAGGTTAGTTGAGAACCAAACCCCAAGGTCACAGATATTTGTTAAAACGTTCAGGTTGGCATTTGCCATAGAGTAAAGGAGGCCAGGGTTTTGTTCACCAATGTAGAAAGTACAGCATTTACTCAGGGAGAGAGGCAGTTGCCAAAAAACAGACCAGTTATAGATATAGTTGATATCTTCAAATAAATGAAAGCCATCGGTTAAATTTACAATAGGGGAACCCGCTTTAAGGTCATCAGCAAATTTATAGTGGAAACGGTTATCAGATGTATGGTCAAAGGAAAGATCGTTTAAGAATATGACAAAAAGGATTGGACCAAGAACAGAGCCCTGGGGAACACCACTAGAAAGCTTCCCCCATGAGGAATAAGAATCACCAATTTTAACACGTTGTGAACGGTTTGACAGAAAAGCGCCAATCCAGGTTAGCAGTTTGCCACTAACGCCAATATTAACCAGTTTTACTAATAATTTAGAATGAATAACAGATTCGAAAGCCTTACAGAAATCGAAATATATTGTATCAAATGGGATACCAATATCCAATGCAGAGGACCAACGGTCCAAGCACAGAAGTAATTGGTGTGTAGTCGAACGTCCTGGCAGAAACCCGAATTGGTCAGATTTAATAAGGTTGTGTTCAGTCAAATATTTAAGTAAGACCACTCGGATATGGGTTTCCATCAATTTGCATGCTACTGAAGTCAAGGCAATAGGACGATAATTTGATGGATCTGATGGATTTCCCTTCTTAAAAACAGGTATAACAATTGCCTGATTCCAGCAAGATGGGATAGTGCCAGTTGCGAAAGAAAAATTAAAAATTAAAATCAAGGGGTCCACCAATTCGGTAGCAAGTTGTTGGAAAAAAAAGGCGGAAAAACCGTCTGGGCCCAATGAATGACTAGATTTTAGATTTGCAATAACGAAGAGTAAGCTTTCACGGTTAAAGGACAACTCTGATAGGGTGGTCAAGGTGGGAATTTGTGGAACAACAGCCGATGAAGCTGGATTTTGTGAAGTATTGTCAATTTGACCATTAGCAATAAAGATAGAATTTAAGAGATTTGACTTATCTACGTCGGAGGTTGTATAACATCCAGTTTTTAATAGTGGTGGAAAAGTTCTAGAAGATCGTGTTTTAGTGCGGTATAGACGAAATAATGAGCCAAGATCACCTTTGGCTAGAGTATGGTGTTCACGCCTGGCGTGCCAAGAATTTACAGCATCGGAGTAGGCCAGTCGTATCTTGTCGTAAAGTAGTTTGTTGGCTGGTGAATTTGATTTTTTAAGTCGGTTCCAACATTTTAATTTTTTAACACCAGTCTTTCGGATGAAGGATGGAAGAAAATGTGAAGAATCTCGAGTGTTAGGATGACCTATGTATCTAGAAGCTTCAATGTGAAACTGAAGGTTGTTTGAGAAGGTTGTCCAAAGGTCATCGACATTTGAGTCATTCCCCAAAAAAATAGAGGGCCAATTTAAGTTTGATAACCGTAATCTTAACTTTTCAAAGTTGATGGGTGCACGTCGCTTAAGGGGCTGATTTACAAGGGTGCTGGTGTTGTTAATAGAAAACTCAATAGCGCTATGGTCACTAGTACCTAAGTTTGGAATGGAAGTAAGACCGTAAATAAGCCTGTTCTCAGTCGTAAAAACCAAGTCTAAAATATTAGATCCTCGAGTCGGAAAATCAACCAATTGCGTGAAAGCCAGTGGGGCAATACTGCTTAAGAAGTCACGGTGGGGTTTGTCAGAAGCGAGGCAAGTCTGCCAGTCGACGGAGGAAAGGTTAAAATCGCCTAAAAGAATGTTATTAAGCTTTGTATTAAAGGAAGTCAGGATAAATTTAGAAAGATTTTCAATTTGGATAAGGGAATAACTGTTAGGTAAATAGGCAAAATAAACTGAATGTTAAAATTTGGGATAATGACACAGAAAGATTCAGACTCAGCAGAAAGGTGCACCAGTGCGGTCGGAAGGTTTCGCTTATGGACCACCATAATGCCTCCAGCGTGTGAACTACGGTCATGGCGAATAATGTTGACAGGGTATCCCCCGAGAACAGTAGCATCAGCGTCCCCCACACCCAACCAAGTTTCAGTAACAAAATACAAATCATAAAAGTTTTGCGCCAGCAAAGCGTGAAAAAATGGTAAAAGTTTTTTAAAATACTCCTAGCATTCAGAAGTAGACACTTTAAATCAGAGGTGGCTAAAGTGGTAGGAGGCAGTGGTCTGTTTATAGGGGAGACTGATTGCATAGTTCGCCGGGAACAGTCGTGAGCGGGACTACTCCCTTTTAGAGGAGTTGGTTTTCTAAGGGCGCAAGTAGTTGGTTAATTTCCTTAAGGAGAATGTGTTTGCCTAGTCTAGTGAGGTGGAGACCATCACGTGCCAGAATAGTTGGCCTGGAGCATATCTGTTGGTCAAGGGAAAGCCAGTTGCAGGAGCGGGTTATACAAACATCTTTCATCAGTAGGTTAGTGTGTATGCATAATTGGTCGTCATTCCTATGACGTGCAAGAAGACGTGGAAACAGCCCCACCAGTGTTATCTTGGCAAGACGGTTATGGGATCGCAGTAGAGATATGGTTTTATGGATATGTCTAGCAATTTCAGTAGGGGAGTCAATGGCTATGTTGTTTGATCCCGTTGTGATAACAAAGTCGGCGTCCTTAGGAAAAAGATGGAGGAGGCCTGGAAGGGTATTGTTAATGAACTGGACAGTGGCGCCTGGAAAACACCAGGTTTTTGCTCGGCACATAGTAGGTGGTCTGACACCACGAATATGGGAGTCCCCAATGAAAAGAAGTGGTTTCTCATTGGGAGAGGAAAAAGCCGTAACGGATTTCGAAGTCAGGTTACACGATTGGGGAGGCACATAGTTTGGGCTCAGATTTCCAGGAACAGGTGGTGGTTTCTTCAATTTACGATTTCTGCGAATAGTAATATTTGGTGGTAGGGTGTGTAGGCCCGGCTGTAGCAAGTTTGTAGATTGGGTAGGAATTTGATTTGTCAATTCCCCAATCGGAACAGTATGGTTTTGGGATAGGTGTGTGGAGCTGAGTTCAATATCACCCCCCTCTTGAATGGTAAGGATGGAGGAGCACTGAAATGACTTTGTGGTGATATCTGGTGTGAAGGAGTGACTGGAGGCTTGGTTACCAATTACATTTTTGGGTTGAGTATCTGCAGCTGGTAGATCGTCCAACTTTTTTAGAATGTCATCAAAGCCAAGTTTTAGTTGTTCCGTAAGTGCGATTTGGAGATTAAGGTGGTATTCTTGTAGTTCGGAGCCCAAGTTAGCAGACCATCGGTCGAAGTCTTGTTTAGTCATACTTGGGGTCTGGTCGGTCTTGGTCGGAAAGTTCAGTAATGTGTGTTCGATTGATGAAAGTTTCAAGTCAATTTCTCGAAAGTCAATGTCTTTTTCCCCCAGAGAGATTTCAAATTTAGTGAGGATGTTATGGAGCCTAGTTAGTAAATGCAAATTATCCGGAGTGGTAGTAGCAGTGAGCGTTGAGTGGCTCAAGTGGCTTAACTGGGGTTCAGGGAAACACAACTGCGTAAGAGAAAATTTCGGCAAAGAATGGGAGGATGCATCGAAGAACTGGGTCCTCCTACGCGCTTTCATGCCACGTTTCAAAAAGGAATCACGCAGGTTGGAGTTTGGTGTGAGGTTCACTGACCCAGACTCCATGATATCACACTTCGGAAGGACGCAAACTAAACAAATTTTAGGTTTCACGCCGGAGTTAATGGTTGAGTGGGAAATTTAAAACTATCGTAATCAAAATCAACATACTGATAGCAAAAGCTGATAAAATCTTACCACACTCTTCACAAGAATACGGTTTCTCTCCACGGTCAACAAGTAGTGAGCTTGTCCAAAAGCTTGTAAGCTTGTCCAAAAGTAAAGCGTGGGGTCGGTATCCAAAATGCACAAGGTTTGATACGAAATATACGTTTAATGACGACGTGTAGCGTTACAAAACGTGTCCAAAACGTGGTAAAGTGGACGAAAAACGGAGAACTAATTTTCCACACTCTTCACATGGAAATGGTTTCTCTCCAATGGTTTCTCTCTTGGTGTACATTCAACCACCCCAGGATATTGCAGCACTGCAGGTTCTCATTACTGCTCCATTTGAGACATTTACTCCTGACATATGCAGGAGAATATGCTTAGGTGTGGAAAGCAGATGTGGTGAGTGTATCGTTGCTGGAGGAGGACAGTTCGAGCACCTTCGTTCGTGATTCATCACCTGAAACATCTTTCTTTGTCTCTAAACCTTGATGATGTACTTAATTTACGTTATAACTGTTTGAAACAAAATGTCAAACGTTAGCCTTCTAGAGGTTCGATTTCCCCCCCCCCCCCCCCGGGTTTGCTCCGAGTCGTGCGCTTTAAGCTTTATTATTTGAAATGAGGAATTCCTCACAGAACTGAATGTGTCGATTGGGATTGTCTTCGTTTAAGGCGTGGATACGTTCCTTTTGCGAATTTTTATTTGAAATCCAAATACTGTAAATGCATTTATTTTAGCTATTTTATTTGAAGGCCAAATAAATGCTTTGTTTCTTTCTATTTGAAATTAAAAAATAAATACACTTATTGCTTGTTTTGCCCCCCCCACCAACCAGGGTTGCCACATGCGTTTAGTTGTTCCTTTTACGTTTTTATTTGGAATCCAAATACCGTAAAAGCCTTTATTTTAGCTATTTTGCTTTATGGCCAAATAAATGTTTTTTTTTCTTACTTGAAATATAATTATGGGCTTTGATTGTTTGTTTTGTTCCCCCCTCCCACCAACCAGGGTTGCCGCATGCATTTTTTCCGTTTGCGTTTTTATTTGGAATCCAAATAGTGTAAAACTCTTTATTTAGCTATTTTGCTTTATGGCCAAATAAATGGTTTTTTTTTCTTACTTGAAATCTACTGTAATTATGGGCTTTTATTGTTTGTTTTGGTCCCCCTCCCACCAACCAGGGTTGCAACATGCGTTTTTTCCGTTTGCGTTTTTGTTTGGAATCCAAATACTGTAGAAGTCTTTATTTAGCTATTTTGTTTGATGGCCACCTAAATGTTTTTTTCTTTTTTACTTGAAATATAATTATGGGCTTTTATTGTTTGCCACCACCCGGTTCATTGAAAAAAAAATGTCTGTAAGGGATGTTATTGGAAAATTGCTTCCTGCCACCCGGGTTTGGATTCTGTTTAGTAGGC
>JAHWFP010025719.1:0-49674 GCA_023313725.1 Lithobius niger
CCCCCCAAAAAAATCAAAATTAAATCCATCAACGACATATACGCAACAATAGGTTTCTCAAATTCAATGGTATTAAATGGACATGGAAAGTTTCTTAACTTTACCGCATGTACTTTGTTTTCCATGTTGGTATGTACAATAGGTAGATTTATAACAACAGTGCTTTGAAGCACATTTTCAACAAACATCCAAAATTAGCGAACTCCATACGACCCGACGCAAAGTTAACTGTTAGTGCTACAAAAGTTAATATCCAACCCGGTGGCAATTACTTTAACATTTCAGCACTGCGTTTTTATTATAGCACATAGTTACGGTATCACTGAATTCATAAACTGAATGATAACTGCGCATATTTCAGTAAATTCTGTTTTGCTTCCGGGAGCTCATCAGAAATGTAAAATGATCCAAAGGTATTTGCAAGTATGTCCCATTTGATAACAATCAACATTGTTCGACAAATAAAGCAAAGTTTCATTTATGATTAAATCTGGCTGTGTTGCTCGCACCAGACGAGTAGTCAGAAATACCCCATCTGGATAACATGAACTGGGTGTCTTGAATTTTTGGAGGAGTGCAATTTAAAGTTTCCGCCGCCATCCTGGGCCATCCAGGTACGCACTTCGCTAATTTTATCAGTTTGGTCTGTAATTGAAGGGGCCTTTTGAAGTAGAATAGTTTCCGCCTGCTGGCATCAAATCCTTGACTGGACAACCCAGGTTCTGTAGTTCTTCCGCCAATCAGCTTTGGTAAGCTTAGATATATCCACTGGTTGCATAGCACTCAATGTCACAGTCATCACAATAATAAAGTTTTGTAAAATAACGCATCGCATTGAACATTATCACCATTATAATATTACCTCCAACACAGGACAGTCCAAGTTCTTGGACATCGGCAGCAAATATGCGGGTGCGCACAATGCCATGTGATGACAATAATGTTGAAAGCAAAATAGGCGGCGGCGTTTGTAAGAGTTGTTGTAATGCCTCCAAAGACGTGGTAACTACATTGTGATCAGAATGTTGCGTGTAATGAAGGAGGAGTTCGTAAACCTACACCAGAAAAAATAATAATTCTGTTAGAATTAACTTTAGAATGTATGTTTCAATATTTCTCCGTGGAGATTAGTACCTGTATGAGTTTATCTATTCCAACATGAACTTCAGGTTCCCTATGACGGACACCAAAGCTTCCTTTTAGACTAGTGTCTCCGGTTTCTTCCGACGACAAGTGAGGAATGATGTGACGTAAACAAAGTAAACAACCAAGTAGTACGGGAACTGGTTTATCAGAGGAAACTGGTATCGCTGTGTCTAAATTGCATAAAAAATAAATTAATATTGCAATATATTTCTGAAAAATTACGAAAGAGAAGCTGTATCGTAAAAACTGGCTTTTCTGTGAGGACTGTTTAAGCATTGTGTTTGAGCGTGGCAAACAATAACAGAATAGCGAAGAGAGAATCGGGTACACATCTATGCCTACAATTGATACCAAAGTGTACAAACAGCCTTCGTTTACCATCCACAATTCATATATGTAATGGACAATAGTAGATTTATAATGTAAAGTGATCAGAACATCGCTAGTAATAGAATGCCTAGCGCCATCTACGAGCAAAGCGATGTCAATAATAGTACTTACCTATTAAAGCCCCAAGTAACCAAGCAAAAAACAAAGCTGGTTTTCTTGAATACTGGCAGATAGCTGTCAAGGAAGTGGCTGCTGTTCTTCGAAACACAGCGGATGTAGCTTTTAAGTTTGGCAGAAATGACTTCAATAGAAGCTAGAAATGAAAGAAAATGTCCGTAATCAGGAGCACATACAGACAAGTGAAGGACTCCATTTGTATGTAAACTTGCATACAAACAAATCAGTTGGTTCCTTTTGCCGTCTGTCAAATACAGTCAACCTTCATTAATGTTATCACCACTAGCCGGCTAAGGAAATTCGGCAATTGGTTACCTCGGATGGAACGCTACTTGCAAAAATGGGGATTGCAATAACAAACCATGACGTTCAAATTACCGATCTCGGGGACCATATGAAATGAATGGTTTGCATCACTGAGTCCAGCATTTCAAGATTAAACCTGTGAGGATACTTCTTCAGCTTAAAATTACAGTACTGTGAAAATTGCATCAAATGTCAACTTTCTGATATTCTGACTTGATTCTACAAGAGTATCCTTGTAATAGACATAGATAGTTTAATAGCTAGTCAACCAATTAACATTGAGCAGAATTCTTTCATTGTGTGTACAGAAAAGCACATTTTCTGACACTCTTAGATGTAGAATTATCAAAGAATTAAGGAAGTTGAGTTTTTAGGAACAGCTTCTGTTTTAGCCAGTGTTGTATTTTTATTTGTATTATAGTAAACCTACACAAATGCGAATTAAGTAGCACTCGCCATGAGGCCAGTATACTTTATTAGTAAGTTGCCAATGACTAGCCACGTAAGAGTTTCCGAAATTTTTGGTGTTATTTCAGGTTTAAACTTCAATTAGGAGAAAAGGTTTGTTTGTACCTACACAAACCTTTAGTTAGTTGGTTAGCTCTAGAAGTAAGGAAGCCCAATAATTTCCAAACTGAGTCCATCCGAGTGTCTGGCCAATAATTCGAGTTTTTTCAACATTTATAATTAAAGCAAAAAATTTCCAGTTACAATGTAAATTTCAAACGAGCACCCCAACCTGGTTGTTTTGATGCCTACGATAGAAAGCTCAAAAATTTTAATTTGACACTAACTGAGTAACTGATAGCAAGATAGGAGATGACTTTTCTTTATTTTTAAGTTTATCATTCATTAATTCAAGTACACAATGGGTCAAGTTGAACTTAGGCCCAAGCATAACTCGACTGATTTAAATTTTTTTAGTTGTGCACACCCGAGCTAATTTTTTTTTTCACACTTGTAGAAAGGTTTAACCACTAATACAACATGGAGAGAGTTAAAAAGACAACACCGAAGTGAAAAAAAATTACATGAGCCTGCCGGCGTTGGCCTATTGTCAACCCATTTGCCGAGGCAACGTGCTAGCCAATTTATTTTTATCTTTTCCCATGCCTCTTCCCCTTCTATGGCTTCCAGATCAGTCTAATGGTGAAAGTGATTTCTATAATTTTTTCGAATTGTGTCCAGCAAGTTATCCGGAATGACAACACGGGTCCTGCATGCTACCATCAATTAGGTGGTGAACATTTTTTACTAGCCTGTCTTTTTTTGCCTGTATTTTTGTGCCTGGCTTTGTGACACGTTTTTGTAACATTAAGACACAGGTAAAAGTTGCAAACGAAAATAATGTTCTTGTGATGCACTAAAAACAAAGCTGCAATATTGTGATCGGGATGAGTTGGGTACTTAATTCAAATGCTTAATCGTCATTTAATTAAAGTGCAGGCAGTCCCTTTCTTGTTAAAGACCAAATAATTATAACTCATTCCACTGTGCATCATCACAGGCAGTGCTACTCCGATATTTAGCTTGGGGGTGGTGATGGTGGTACGGAGGAAAGCCTGCCATACAAAAAGCAAGTGGATGAAGCTGGTAATGGGTTCAAATTGGGATAATTATTTTCCCTGGATGAACTAAAAACGGGGAGAGTGCAAGTCCTAAAAATTCAGCACACCATGCGTTAATACTTAATACAGAATTGTTAACGATCCCAAAAACCCATACCATCTCGTTCCCGATTGATTTCGATCCATCTAGAAGAGTGCATACAATTATGTAGAGTGTAGTTCACACGTTGCTTGCTGCCTGACAAAAATAAGAGGACTGAAAATATTTATTTTTCGGATAATTCCTATCGAAAATTCGCAATACTGATGAGTATTGATATTTTTTGAGTTTGAGCGTCATTTGTTTACATTTATCGTAATTAATACTCTTTTAATACATGCGTACCTTTAAACACTATAATAAAATAATAAATGATGAATAAGAAGCATCAAAATATGGATGTTGTAAAAAAGCCCAAATAACATTATAACGACAATGCCAACATGCAGACTAAGGCAAAAAAAAACAGGTTTATGTCTTACTTTTACTTCACCATCGTTCGTAAATTTTCCTAAGGTGGAGCACATTTTCACCATTGCGGCAGCCAATGTCTCTTGCACGGATTCCTCGCTTCGATGAGCAATCTGAGCAATACATGGCAACATGTTGACAACATAAGGCCTACAATAAAGAAAAGCATGTACTGTAAGTGCAAAAGTATTGTGTACTGCAATACCTTAGTAACAGTAAATACGTGGCGAACCGCCACCTGATGAGCAGTACAGTTTAAACCTTATAGAAAGTAGAATGGGCAAAATCAAACAATTTTGTGACATTTGGTTGGTTACGTATAAAATTAAACTCGTTATCTCACAAGACTCGGTTAAACTCAAAATGGAAATTTTATTGCTCGACACCATGTACTACGTCACTTTTATACCATTAAAAATAATTCTGACGTTTTCTCTGATGAACTAGTAGCACATTTCTCAATCTCATATACAGTATTATACAGAATTGCACTTGAGCATTGTATACCCAGATGCACTCTGGACACTTAAAGGCCAAATCATGTAATCATTTTTTAAGCATCTCTGTTTACGGTGTCAACTCAAACTACGCTTAACCCAAATTGTAACGTCGCCCGCGCTCGAGTTTGTGAGGTTTTACTGTACCAGTGAAATTTTGAAGGATACCACCAGTACTAAATGTCACCATTGTCGAAAAGTACAAAGGAACCAAGCATTCGTTTTTTTAGGTTTCTGTTGTGTTCAATAACTACACTAGAACCTAAATTAACCGAAACTCTCAGTCAACCAAACCCTCTTTCATGTTTATTTTTTTAATTGCGTGGGGAAGGTGCAAACATGGCATTGAAGGCTTCACTGTGGGTTAACATTTAAGTTAAGCTGGATTGTAGGAACCTTACCGCACTGCACACCAGTGGCTATCTTGTATAGAAGCGCCACTACAGGTGATGCAATTTTATGGCCTTGTGCAAATAAATATATGAACTCTCCTGCAAATAACCCCAGATGGATGATGGTCATGTTTGATATACACCGACCATAAAGTGTTCGCCGCAATTACGATAAGAAATATGAACTCGGCTACGCTGCTAGTATAGCTTACATGGCACAGTTGATAACTCAAAACGTCGATCGCTTTAAATAGGCCGCACTCATTAAGAGTTACGGCACCACGCCTCCAACAAACAACGACCACACGCCATCAACAAATAAAAATAGGAAAGCCACATTTTACTACGAGACTGGTACACATCATTTGTTTATACGGACATGATAATTCAATAAATTCATGTAACGACAGATAAATTTGGTAACATTTGACTGATAGCATCAATGCCGAATTGAAAGCTTGTCAAATGAGTGTAACAGGAACAAAGGCCGAACTAGTTGCTCGATTGTCTCACAATGAAAATTGGCAGAAATTACAAGCTGACAATGCCACTGCCAAAGAATAAGTAACCAGTAATGTCGTAGTAGAAGAGCCAAAATCTTAAGTGTGCCTGATTGCAAGATATTTATATCATCTTCGTTTTGAAAGGGTTCGAAAATGTGTTCTGAACAGTGTACGAGCGTATATTGTCTTCTAAATAATCCAAAATGGATGATGGTAATGTTTTATATTCGTCTGTCTTAACTACCTGAAAAAAAATTATTATTATTAACAACCTTCAACTTCACCAGCAATTTTGCATTCTTGAACAGCATTTGTTTTGTTGGGCTCAGCAATGGGTCCACCCACACTAACGCGTTTCACTACTCAAATGGTTTCACCCGGAAAAGGACCCATTGGTGGACATGTGCTGTCTGTGCATCACACAGCTTATCGATCGTGTGCTCCTGGCAAATAGAGATTCAGTCAACAGAAAGTGATAGGTTTGAGCGTTCTGCTTTGCACAGAACTGAACACCAAAACAATGAAACAGAGGAGGCAAGTGGTAATAGATTGTAATCTGAAACGGATACGCAAACATTGTTGGATCCAAAAGAGAAAAGGGAAGGGGGGGGGGGTTTAGACATGGACATTTACAAGAACATACGCATTAACTAGGGGTATATTCTGTTGTTTTTCTTCATACAAATTTGATTATCCATAATTTTCCATTTTCCAAACCCCTATTAGTCCCTATTTTAGTTTAGATAATAGAGGTTCTTCTGTATTTCCAATCATACAAATTTAAATTTATATTTGTATTATTTAAATTGACGGTTATTTACACTATAACGATGCAGTATGCTGGTTTGTAAAATTAAAGGGTATAATCAGTTTTTCATCGACAGGTCTGGTATCGGTTTAGAAAAGAGTACAGCATTAGTAATCAGCATACACACCGGCATTTCTGTGGGCGAATGAGATGGCACAAATCAGCAAATCTCCAAAGCGCAGCTCGTAACGTTCGTGATGGACCATTCTTCTTTATTTCTTTGTACAATTCTACTTGAAGTCTCCCAAGATTGGTTTCCAGTAGCGTCTGTAAAAAAATTATTAAAAAAATAAATGTAATAACAGTCTGGGTCCATTTTAGATATGCAACGATTTTCGTGGTTATAATCAACTCATTCCGCAGTTTTTCATTACATTCCAAATACCAGCCACTGTTAAACTATATTCCCAGTAAAGCACTTCGCTAACTTGCATACAGTATTAGGTCCCAATTGGAAATAAGAGTATTTTTCTACCTTAATCTTTTGGTTTAAAATACCACTACCGACGCCAAGAAAGTATCAATATCAGCATTAAAAGTTAAGAGTATCGCAGATCCCTGCCCTTGAAAGGCATAGCAGACCTCAAAAGCGTGGTATTTTTTGGACGAGGCAACCCGCCCCCACAGATAGGAAGTGCCTCGTCAAAGAATTCCCAAAACCACCCGTTTGATCATTACTGTACACACAACAGATAGCAAAATGACAAGAATTCCAAAACGAAGGACTTGCATACCAGAGCATATTACAATTCGCAACTAATATTATAGTAGTGATGGCAGTTGAATGTAAAAGAGGAGTTAAAACTAAAACAACCAAAATAAAATATTCACTAACATATAAGCTAACTAGTAAAAGATTTAAAATATTTCACAGTAACGTTACCATACAAGTGATGCACTAACTTTACAAACCTTAATAGTTTTATTAAGGCATTCATCTGCCACCATGCGCACATCAGTGTCGACATCATCACAGCAAAGTAGAAATGTTTCGATGGCAATGCCCAGAAACTTTGGGAAGTCTTGAACTCCACGGAGACTTGGAGCAGTAATTGCATCAGCAATGGTCGAACAGTGAAGGATCTTTTCTTTTGACGTTAGAGGTTGATCTTTTTTCCTAAAACACAAATGTTCAGGCAAAGCTTTAATGCCGAATTCAGGTGATTTACTAAACCTTTATGAATGCCGATAAGCTCATTTTAACACTGGAATGGCACAATACTCACAATAAAATATGCTATTTTCCAAATGTTGGGTCCAACAGGAAGTGGTGTTGGTGCTAATTTTCGGTAGATTATTTTGACAAACAAAACAACAATGGAGAGCCGACTCTCCTTCTTTGGCATTTATGCCATTGCTTGGCTTGGCTAGCCTGTTCCTTATATTTTGTGTGCCATGTTGCAGAGTATTTCTTTATCCTGTGTTAGACCAAAGCACTAAAGGCGTGGGGGAAGGCAGTAACTTAACTTTTTGTGCTATTATACAAGTTGGGTAGTGTGGAATGTTAATCCCTTTAACTTAACAAAAAATGGCATTGCATTTAGAAAAAAAGCATTAGAGCTCATATCCCCATGGAACGCAAAGCTGTGAAGCAACATAAATAAAGATTAAAGTATATTCGAACAAAACTAAGTATAATTTTCACTCCCAATTCCAGGGACCATGACTGTTTTTATTCCTTGGTAATAACAGAAAGTAAGCGCAATTCGCATTTGAAATGAGCCATGTGTTTGGGGGGGGGGGGGGCATGTAGGATTTGTTTTGTCTGTGCTTGTGGGTGTATGTTTTAAATGTGATTCGTGTGAGGGCTGTGTAGTTTGCATGTGCGTTTATATTTTATAATGTGTGAAACATGCAGGTGCTTTCTTATTAAGGACGTTTGCTTTGTACAGTTCCACGGAACAAGGATTGTTTTATTCCTTGGCTGTATAAATAGGCCATGTCTCTGAGTGTGTGTGTGTGTGGGGGGGGGCATGTTTCATTAGTGTAATATACAGGCACTTTATTATCTTGAGGATTTGTTTTGATTTGTTCCCTTGAATTGCGGAGTTCACATTACAGTTCGTTAAATTAGAGTGAACTATAATCAGTTTTTTATTTGAGTGACTTAACAGCTGTGAGTCCCAAGGAGACACAAGCTTTTTTTTTTTTTTCTTTTACTAAGCGGCGAAGCAGTTTATTTGTTGACTTTTTTCACTTTCTTTACATTGTTGTTGTTGCGGTCTGGTTTATCACGTGAATGTACCTTCTCCGCCAAACTTTGTTTGTAAAAAAAAAAAAAAAAGAGGTATTAGAAACATATTTATGTTCATGCATGCATGCTTTGTCCCATGTCCATTACTTGATGGCAACACACTAGCATGTGTGTAGATTTTGTGTTTGTCCATTCATAGTTGATTCGTATTTGATTCTGAATTGTTGGTTGTTGCAGACAGTTGTAGTAATCACAGCAAAAATTTAGAAACAATTCAACTGTCTTAGTTCTTCAACCCCACACTGAAGAACTAAATAAGTCGTTCCGTCCAATTTTGAGGCCAAGAGCAACCACCTGCCGTTTAAAACTGAAAAATTTAAGCGAAAACCTGGATCATTTCATTTAGGTTAAGAATAACGAATTAACTAAGGCTGTGCAGATACCAATACCGGCACCGGAACCAGCTGCAGGTACCATTAGTACCAGCATCTGACCAGCACCGGGTAAACAAGTACCGGAAAAAGTACCGGAATCGGCAGAATCAGCATTTTCTTACATTAATGATAGACCCTATGACATATTGTTCCCAACATTACTAAAAATTAGCCTGCAATTAGGTCAGTAAAAAAAAATGTTCATATGATCTTGTTGAGCAACAAAGTGTTAGCGAACAATTCCTTTGTAAAAGTGTTCTCCTACGTATTTGTTACACCATTAAATTATTAGCCTATCAACACAGTGTTGACTACTAAGTTATCGTTTGACATCAGCATTGGCACCGGCATGGTATCGGCACATGACCGAAAGAACCGTCACTGGCATCGGAATTGGGTAACGAGGCACTGGTATCGAGCCGGTATCGGGGAAAGTGGCACCGGCACAGCCTTAGAATTAACCTTTTATACCGTCAGCGGACAATGTTAAACTTTCCCGCACCAAACTACAGTTGCATCTCTGCTCATCGCTGCATCATTATTGTTGGCTACAATACTGTTTTTGGTTGATTTGGGGCCTATGGATCATACAAATTGAAAAACAGCTGGGTGCCACCATGTCACCCTTGAGCATTAAAAAAAAACATCCAAAATGAAGAAACCGTCCAAACTCCTGTTGCATCACATCTAATTCAGGTGGGAGTGTGTTCTTAGCATCAAGGGTAATTGAAAGGGTCTACCAACTTTAGGGTAAGAGCTACGCACGTTTACTAGGGGATGGTTATACAGTTATGGTTAGATTTTTTTGCTAGTTTTCAACTGATGTTGTGACATTTCTAATTTAGGTAGATGACTCCAAGGTAAGTTCGTTCAGGAGGTGGAAATGTCTTTTTTGCATCAAGGGCAATTGAAAGGGTGTACAACTGTTCAGGTCACTAACGGTGGTAGATCCCTTTCGAATGCCTTTGATGCAAAGAAGACATTTCCAGCTTTCAAACACACCTAATTGGAGTCCTGTACCTAAATTAGAAATGTCACGACACCAGTTGAAGACTAAAAATGAGCAAAAAAAATTGAACAGTGACTGTGATACCAGCCCATAGTAAAATGGGTGTAGCTCAGACCCTGAAAGTGGTAGAGCCTTTCAATTATCCTGATGCAAAGAAGACATTCCTACCTTTTGAACGAACCTAGTTGGAGTCATCCACCTGAAATAGAAATGGTTATAGGTTGGCAAATCGAGACATCTGTAGGAAATAAATAAGCCAAAATGAGTTTTTTCTCGAAAACCGTCACTGATATGAAAAAAGATATGGGACCTTCACTTTCTGAGACATTATGTCTATTTTGATTTACACTCATCTTCACCAAGTTCAAGATATTAGACCTTCCCAAAATAGATCTCACAATATCCTGCAAATTTTCGACAGCTTTAGCACGTTGGTGGTATCTATAACTGCTTCACATGTCTTCTTCGGGCACTAAGTTTCAGTCCGTTCTCTGTTTTCAACTACGTCGTCGTCTTGTGTTTCCAACCCAAGCAAGGGATAGTGGGGGTATAGTGCCTACCCCCACTATACTTGAAAAGGCACAATTTTAAAAAATATCTTTGCACCGCCTCCACATTTCTCATGTCTCCCAACAATAGTCCTAAGGGGACCAGAGAGAACAATACTCTAACAGATGTCTGACTAATGCTTTATAAGCTGGCACTAACACATTCGGTGACTGAGTGGTTAAGTGTTCTCCTAAAGACCAAGAGCTGAATTTGCCTAAGTCGCAACATCAGCACACTGATTCCCCCGCTTTCCATGCACAGAAACGATTGCCTCAAGTCCTTCTCAGTCTCGACCACATTAAGGGAAACACGTCAATTTTCCCAGCTTTCCAGGCCACCAGGCAATATGCAGGATGTGGCATTTCGTAATATTCAACATCAACATGGCATCCTTGGTCCATGCCCGACACCACCAACCTGCCCAAATCCACTTTAGCACCCTGCAGTCCTCAACGCCACATAACCTTCCCCTCAACTTATCGCTATCAGCTAAGGCCGAAACACAAGAAGCAATACCGTCCCAAACAGTGTTGGAGAACACGACAAACAGAATGGCCCCACTCACCACAACTCTGCTTACGATCCTAGAGCCAGGCCTCAACCCAGCCAGCAAGAGCAACACTTACTCCAAGATCACGCAGCTATCTCATTTAAAGCAGATCGGGAACCCTACTAACCACCTTGGAGAAATCCAAATAAATGCAGTCAACATCAGCACCACTGTTAATATCCTTCATTCGGTCTTCATGGCCCAAAAACAAGCTACTCAAGCACGAGCGACTATGTGCAAAGCCATGCTGCACATCAAACGGAACACCCACTCTTTTAAGTTCGTCTTCCAGATGTCTACGGAGAATAAACTCCAAAATCTTGCGTACTACACTTGTGAGGCTCACTGGTCGATAATTTGGTGGATCCCAATGATTATCGACCTTACGGATTTTATAAAATCTGGCTAAAAACAAAGTGCCAAGTGCTAGATTTTGGAAACTGTCACTAACGTAAACGTAACTGATCTGGTTCCTAACAAATTAAGGAGCTAGGCCAGTTCCATATATGACGAACACCCGACCAGCCTGATATAATTATTTTTCGTGTGTAATGATTGTGCTCTACAAATGTGGTCAGTATAATCAAGAATTAATAGGGTTGGGGAGGAATTTGTAATGCTAAAATCCCTATTTATTTTTTTTTTTTAATTAATTTCTTTGAGCCTTAAGTCAGCCGAAGCAACTTAATGCTTGTATGGCTGAACCGGCTATTGAAACGTATTACATTTAAAATTCCTAGGCTGTAGTTCAGTCCTGTAATTTTTGCTCATTTGTCAGCCCAAATCTAAAGTAAACTAAATTACAAGTAAGCTAAAATAAGTAATAATTAAATACAAGCTAGTTTAGTTTAATTTTAGGCTGAAAACTGTGTAGAAATTCCCACATAGAACTCATGGCGCTCTCTATAATCTGAGACAGAACTAATAGGAATGAATCTAAGGGGCCTCGGTCACAAATTCTCCTCCCCAACCCTATAAATTCTTGGTATAATGAAATGACTAAATTCCCCCATGGAAAACCATCTTGCGCGCCAAGAAACAACTCTTGGTTGGTGATGGAATTCACTTACGAAACTGTTGTAATGAAAGGTGACTAAGCAGGGGCGCCTCTACCGTTAAAAAAGTGAGGGGGCCAAATGCCAGCAGTTGCGTAAATAACGGGGATGAGGGTGCGGCGGGAAAGGAACCAAGAGCCATCCATCCCCCCACCCAAAAAAAAACGAGCCGAGGGGCATACAAATCTATGGAAAAATTTAAATTCGCTATTTTCTTCAAAACCTTTTTTTATGATGAAGCCGTACATTACGTAAAGGGTAGGGGAGGATCGCAAAGTTGGGTGTATAGCATTAGAAATGGGCCAGGTAGAGTTTGACGCGATTTAGTATTGCCAGATTTTGTATACCAATATTATCACATTTTTAATAATTAGTGAACATTGCAGGTCGTATTATTTATAAGATGTATAGAAATAAAGATAGCACATTGTTACTCAATTAAAATAACTTTTTAGAAGATTTAACATAGTAACGCATGTTTCACTTCCGAAACTGCAACATTGAATATACGGCTTTTTCTGTACGTGGTTTCGCTTAGTACAACGTAACCTATCGTGTTCGATTCGTCTACCCCGTAACGTTGTATTCTTTTGTTCCGAATCTAGTGTTATTTAAATATTAATAAAAACAGGAATTAAAATGCCAAACCAACGTTAAAATGAAAAGTTAACTGAAAAGCATCTTTCTTTCTCTTGATTAAATCTTTCTCCTGAAGAATCTTTCTTTCTCCTGATTAAATCTGAGGGCCCGGTCTCAGCAAAAAAGTGGTGGGCCATGGCCCCCCTGGCCCCCTTCGGCTCCGGCGCCTATGTGACTAAGACTTAAAACCGATGTATTCCATCGCCCAACATTTCCTTCTTGGGAGCATTCACAAATTGTGTAATGCCTGGAGGAGGGAGGAAGGGTTGAGCCAGTGTGTTACAATTTGTTTGGTGGGGGAGGGAGTATGAAGAAGTGTTACGTACGTAGAGCACTGATTTCCGCAAAATTCTGTTTTGCTTAAATTTTCTAAATTTGTTTGCTAAATTCTTTTAACCCAATTGTTTTTCTTAACTTGTTTGCAACTTGAAATTTTTTCTTATTTAAACCTCTGGACATTATGCCGCTAGGTACTCAGTACAGCTTATAAAAACAAATCCCTCTCCCCAAAAATGTACACAATTGAGAGGGGGGGGGGGGATATACCACGTATAACACTGGTGTTACAAAGGGGAATGAGGTCTAAATTGCTAAAAAAAAAAAAAAAGTTACATAATTTGTGATTGCTCTTTTTTACATGTGTAATGGATGTGTATAAGGCGCACCCATGTCACCTTACGCCCGATAGAGTGAATAAGGGACCCTCCCCGACGCAAAACGCAAACTGCAAGAGCAAGTCCCATACACGACCATCAACACCCCACCAGTTAGTGGGAAGTGGGGACGTCGCTATAATGGGGATAAATAATGTCCTCCAACAAAAACCTTTTCATTTTTTGGGACCAAAGAATTACTCTTGGTTAGTGGTGGTGGTGGTCTGTGGAACTGTACCCCTCAAATTCCTCTTTTACTGTAAGATGAACGAGCAAGCTTGTTTGGTTTATGCGCAACATAAAAAAAATGGATGAGAAAGACCACAGTACTTCTTCCAGAAAGTTCTCATGGCCGTTATAACAACAATAATATTTGAAGACACGTGATGTTTATGGTACAACGTGATCCGAAAAAAAAAGGGCATCAGAAACATCCGTTTCTTCTTCACCCAAGGCAAACAAGCAACTTCCTGTTGCAGTTTACTCCATCACAATACGTAACCCTACAATTTCAAACGCTAACATTTGACCGACCTCACTGCCTACTTTATGTCAATATGCATTTCTCTCTCAGATTAACGTTTCCAACAGATTCTTTTATTGATAAAAAAAAGTTTCCCACGAAACAAAAAGCTCATCACGTCAGATTAATAAATTAATGTTTATCATTTTACGATATTTTTGCACGGGTTACAACCTCAGCAAAGATGCGCGGGGATTGACATCATCACAGGTGTAAATACGGTATCTCTGCAAGTGTTTACATGAAATTCTTACGCATTGCTCACAATTATTTTACGAAATGTCGCATAACAGCATCTAGATCGTCAGTCAACAGGGCTTTTTATTTTCGCATCACTAACATGGGATGCGTGAGAACAAGAATTTATTATAGGGGTTGGTGAGAAACGATACGTACCTCACCAAATCTTCAGTCTGTGCGTGAGGTTGGAAGACTTTTAAAGCTTCAAAAGCCTTGAACAGTCTTTCCAAAGTAGCCATTTCAAAATGCAATTATACAAAATTGATAAAATGACGCTCCAACGTCGCATAATCATCCTGTCAGGAGACGATCCTCCGACCACACTAACGCATCAGTGTCCGACATGTTGACACGACGCCTGCACCAAACACAGCGACCTCTCTGAGGGTTTTTCACAAGTTTGAAAGGCAAATTTCGCTTTCGGTTTAGCGTGTTCGATTGGTGTCAATGTTTTTGGCGTTTATTTTTTGCATGTATTTGGCGCTACATAATATAGGCATAGGAGACGATATTTCGGCTGTCATCGGATATAATTCCCACACAGCTGAAAATAGACAGAAATGTTCAGTGGCGGATCCAGTGGTAGGTTGGGGATGCACCCCCACACTCCAATTTGAGACGTTCCGGCGCCCCCATGGCTCTACTGGCGGCTGGCTCGCTGCCCCTCTGAATAGAGGCCAAAGTCAAGCCAAGCCAGACATGAACGGCAGCACTCCGGCGGCCGTAAGTTGAGCCCCTAGGCTATTTTTATGATGTCACTTCCGTCGGTACCGGACTTAAAAACGTAACTTAACGTAACCGGATTCGGTCAGAATGGGCCTTAATGGATGTATCTAGGCGCTAGCAATGCCAAATTGCAAACCATCTCGGGGAGGTGGTTACGTGTGGATGCCAGTGTTGGAGCTTTTGAGCATGTGTGAGGCTCCGGAAACACATTCATCGCTGACGATGGTTGACGTAAGCAAGCCGCATCAACACGATTATAATAGGGAATGAGTCGAACTGTCACCAACAGCAAAAGTATATAAAACCAGACAACAACAATTGTGTGTCCATAATTTCTTTTGCCAACAGTGGTACGTTTGGTTCGTTCTGTTCGGTGCTTTTGGAAGGTACTGTCTGTTGCAACTCTCTCGTTTCCACCCAGCCATGGTTTTTCGATCAGCGTCTTTTGGGTATCGAAAAACCATGGCCCAGCCTACCTGTGGTGTCGTCATAGACGCACCACAATGGTAGCCATTTTAGTTCCTTTCTGTCAACCATCCTAGTTTACAATAACCCTACTGCCATACTTAGGAGTTTATATTGCTTGTATTGATATGTCATACATCATGTGACATTGCGTGTCACATGACTCTCGTAAGTTTATAGAAGAGCTATGCACCATGAATAAAGGTCCATTCTTGTGTTAGCCTACAACTGTTTAAGTTCTCAGTGTTCACCATGCCTAAGTAGAACCACTTTTGGTAGAACCCACTATTTACTTAACCAACAGAATACATTACACTACCCCCTTGGGCAATCGCTCTTCCCCCTCCCTTCCCCACAACGGTCTTGCAATTTTGGTGTTTTTGACTAATGTAAATAGTATTGCAAATAAATTAAACGAGTTCAGAGCTATCATCAGCACAATACATTCTGATGTATTTCTCTCTGAGACTGACTGTGTAACTGTGATGTTTTTGATAGTAAACTCCTGCTCCCAGGTTACCAGTTATTTTCGAAAGATAGGGCTGGTCAAGCTGGTGGTGGGCTCATTTACGTACTCTCCAAGTGGAAAGCTGTTTACATTTCGTCTCGTGCGGAATTCTGCTTCACCGAATCTTTCTGGATCAGCTTCAGTATTAACAATGTCACAACCCTCATTGGTAACAGCGACAGATGCCCCTCCTCGAGTCCTGCGGCTGACAGTAATCCTCTCGCTACGCTAGGATGGGCCGCGCAGAAAACTGGCAAGCTTATTATCAGTGGCGGCTTTAATACGCCCAAGATTGCTCTGCTGCTGGCTACAACTAAGGTCAGCTTGATTGTGTTCTGCGCCTCTTTTTACACCAGCATGTGAACCAACCCACCAGATTCTAGGTAAGTACCAGGCCTTCCCTTCTCGACCTCTTGCTTACTGAGAATCATGACTGTGCAATCTCTACATTTGCTACCCCTGCTTAGGAAGAGCGACCACATTTGTATTGTGGCTCCTATGTACTGTACTGGTAGGTGGACACCAAACAAACAGCCAAAATTTGCCAAAGCTAACTTTGTTATGATGCAGAACTTCTTTAGTTCAGTCATCTGGGGTGGCTCTCTCCCCACTGATTCCAATCGCAACTGCCAGTGGTATTTTTTTCCCAGTATGGTGCAGGAAAGCATAATGCGTTTTGCCCCCCCTCCTCCTATCCTATCTGTTGGATGGATCCAGAAGTTACGGCTCAAATTAAGGCGAAGAAGGCTGTCATGAGACTGCACGAGGCCACTTCAACTGGGTAGCGTGCTGGTACTGCCTCGGTTAGGAAGTGTAAATCTGCCAATGAGAAAAAGCTTGATCCTCCAATGTTAGGAGAGCAGATCCACGTCGAGTCAAGTTGCTGAAGGAGGTTGATGGTGAAGTCGAGATTGCAGAGTAGAATGCCTTGTCCTGGTGAGAAAGAACACAGTTGTTCAAATATGCGCTGGCCCGTATCTGGTGTTGGTATAGATTGATTTTTGGACCGCAGTGAAGACACGGGGAGCCCCGTTGAGGCCGAATGGTAGACAGAGAAACCCGTAAACTGTGCCAGTGTAGATAAATCGAAAGAAGTGCCGGACAGTTGCATGAAGAGGAATATGGAGGTAGGCGTCCGAGAGTTCGACGAAGGTTGTACAGTCACCCTGAGAGAACAAATGGCGGGTGGATTCGACTGTTTCCATTTTGAAATGGTCGTTGCGGATAAATTGATTGACACGTTTTAGGTTGAAGATTAATTGGAAGTCGCCTGTTTTTTTAGGGCAAAGAAAAACTGGACTGTAGAAACTCGGTCTGTCCGGGTTGAGGCAGGGCCGAATGGCTGCCTTGTCCAAAAGGAGACTGGTAGGAGATCGTGTATTTCTGTGGAAAGGTGGATGGAGACGAATGTGGCCGAGGATCAAGGTGGTGACCGGAGTGGCAGCCGTTGCAGGAATCATGAGTGAAAACCTTCGGTGATGATGGATAGAATAACGGGGTCCGAAGTAATGGCTTACCAGACAAGTAGAAAGTGGCGTAAATTGCCCCCGACTGGGTGGGCCGGTGAATAATTGTCAGTGCCTAGAGTATTGCTGCTGGTGAGAGCTTGGCGAAGTGTACTGTCCCCAACGGTCGGGGGTTGTAATGCGGCCATAGGGACGGCCCCATCAGCACCCAGAGCACGAGTTGTAAAAAGGCACTCGATCTTGTCAGGTTGGGACGGGGGACGAGGATCAAGGGCGGTGGCCAGAACCGCTGGCTGGTGCCAGTCGTCTTTTGCGTCCAATCTGATGGGAACAGGAGGAAGTACGTGGATATCTTGAGGACTTGGAATGAAAGGCCTTATGTTTACGGGGAATGAAAGGCCTTATGTTTACGGGCAATGTCATGTTGTGGGGCTAGTTTTGAAATGAGTCCTCGAAAACGTGTATCAGATTTGTATAGGGGCTAGTTGTGTAGCTCGTGGCGTGTGGAGTCATTAAGATTCGGGGCCCTGTTTAAGGCAACCTCCTGGAACAAGAGTCGAATTGAAGAGGGCTCTCGTAAACCAGTTCTTAGAGTGGTATGTTGCAAACAGGCTTTGCGGAAGACATGACTGATAAAGAAAGCCAGATTTTTAGTTTGTGGCTGGATTAGACTCGGCAGAAAGTTTTTTACATAGAGCATTGGCGGCCGAGTTGAGGACGACTGCTTGGGAGGCCGCACAGAGGCCCAGGCACAAGGCGGTCGTTTCCCATAGGACCGAAGCGAGAACTGACACTTGCTGTGGGATGAACAGGTCAGTTCCAAAATCGAATTTCAAATATAATATCAGCTGTTAAGAATTCCGATTGGGGATAAGTGTTGAAGTTCTTAGGGTGTGCGGTACCATCACCCGTCTTATAAAAGAAGCTGGTTTCCCGTTCCGGACGAGGAGGGGGAGTTTCTTTATCTATCAAGAGGATCACCTTTCCTGAAGAGAAGGCCACTAGTCCGTAAGAGCGTTGCCAGCAAAGTGGTGGGTTGGCCGAGGGCAGCAGGTTGAAGAGGTAGGCAGTCGCCGAAGCCTGTAAATAGGCCGCGATTCTTGATAATTGCGGTTGAAGGGGAAACAGGCTTGTACAAAAAGCAGTCTGGGATGATATCCTCAACAGTCTACAGCAAATCGTGAAGAGGAATTTCAGATGGATCAGGATCGTCCGGAAAGGAAGGCTCGAAGTGAGTGTGTCTGGAATGAAGGCCATCGGATGGGGCTGAGCGTTGGTCCTATTGGTCAGCTGATGCGGAATCGTCCGTGTCATTGACGAGGATTGGACGGGGTGGTTGTAGAGGTGCATGAAGGCCAAACGGAACTGACCATGTGGACCAGCGGGGCCTCAAGGCGAACCGAGGTTGTTTAGGGGCCATAGCAGCAATCCAGTCGCAGGTGTATTGATCTGCTGGTTATGGTGAAGCCAGCCACTTACGCTTGAAGGACCGTAGGGCAGAGTCGATCAATTCATGGGCGCATTCCTTGGAAAGTTGCTCCGTGGGAGGACCAACAGAAAGAGATGGCGCTGGACTAGTCGAGGACCGTGAAGAGAGAGCAATTGGCTCGAAGGTGGGCCTAAGTTGCTATTTCTTTTTTCTAATAGACGCCTGGCTTTAACTTGTAGCTCTAGGCGGGCGTAGGCCTCCTAGGCCTGAAGGAGACTGGCCAGGGCTGGGGCCTAACCACATTGAATCGGGGACGTTGTGGCCATGGTGAGTGCTAATCATTCGGCTGCAGATGAACAAGCAGGAGAGGGCCCAATCAAGAGGTTAAAGGTTGAGGATGCCTGGGTCCTAGGCAAACGAGAGGCCGCTGCGGACAGGTCTGAAAAATCTGGAAGCGGAGGAGGTGGACCTTCGAATGCCAGTTCAGTCGAAGAGGGCGGCGGAGTGGCCACCTGGCCCAGCGTCTCCCTAGGCACACCTATAGTCCGTGGCGTGATAGATCTAAGAACATCATGTCCGACGTGGTCAAAGCGTAGAGAAGAAAAGATTTTCATGGGTTCCAAAGCGCTTTATACAGAGAACGGACGTGCACAACGATGCGTGTTGAAGCGCGAGGTTGGCAGGCTCCAAACCTTTAATCTCTAGATCAAACTGTTGCAGCTCACATCTCGGCCAACAAGTCGGCGCTGGATTACTTCATCACCTCGCTAGGGGCCATGAGGTGAGCTGCACGGTGCCTTTGTTGCCATCAGATGCTCGCCTCATACTCACGTTTGGACAATGTTCACAATTACGAGACTTGTTTGTTGTTCAGATGTTTATTCCTGTTCACAGACATCAATCAGTCACTTCTCTGCGAGTTGCGTCGTGGAGTATTCCTTCCTGCAGGCCACCTTCTGTGCCAGCTTGGAGCCTTGTTCATTGCCATGGTTTGCCATTATGTTTCAGGGCGAGTGAGCGTGATCACTGCTGCGGGCTCGAGTCCGGGAAGTTAGATGTGATGCAAGGCAAGGCCAGCTGGGAGGGAAGACCCCGCAACAAAACAGCAAGGAGAACGCTAAAAATTCAGGTAATGAATATCGTCGGCACATTGAAACTGGTTTTTGCCACATTTTGGCCCCTTTGGCCAAAATCTACTTCGTCAATTAAAAAAAAAAGTGTGCCCTACAAGTCAAATATCGGCAAATTATAAAAACTCCCCTTGAAAACGTCATATCGCTTACTTTGAAAATTCATATTTGCTTCTTACTTACCGTTCATACGTTGATTTTCACCATAAAAGACATTCTTCTCACAATATTTACGCTAATGACTGCGAGATTATCATCTTTTACTGTAAAAATAAGCGTGTGAAAGATACATTTTCATTTTTCTCATATGGAATGGTAATAGTACGCATTTTGATGGTTTTTGCCAGTTCTAGTCGGTAATAACCGGAAAAACCAAAATGGACTGCCTTTCAATAGAACCAAATCAGTGGGGATGGTTTTCGGTGGCGACGGTGAAACGGTTGCACCATTGCGGCTTAATGGCTGCAGATTGTCTTGGCTTACTTTGGTAACATACCTGGAGAACTCTCTTCTGACTTGGGTGATGACAAACATATTGAAAAAAAGTGCGGTTGGTGCCAGTCGGGGAATGCCACTCTGCATACTTTCAGCTTTACATTTGAAGAAGAGAAAATCCATCAGCTTAAGACCAGGGCCATGTCACTGTTTGGGCTGGCCACGTGCGATACATTCACTGAGGGCTCAATTAAAAAGCTTGCACGTGTCAACCACGGCCTTGTGAAACGAGCGTAGTGTCTACCAAAGTATTGGCATAATCATCAAACTTGTAGATATGGAGGCAAGCTTACCATGGAATTAGTTTTTTTTTCCATACAGCAAGCGACATTTTGGAGCACAGTTCAAAACTCGTCCAACTCTCACTATTGCATGCTGGGGTGGCATCGGAGTGGCAGTGCTGCAGGAGGCCGAGGAGACACTCTTCTGCGATATTAACGTGGTTTCAGTGGTTCGCCCATGTTTGTTCTGTTCCCCTTTTTCATATATTTCTTGTACATTGTTCGAATCCGAGAACCGACCCAATGGACTCTAAAAAAAGGGGTCTAAAGTTCTTTCAGGCGGTTATGGGTTATTAGTTGCAATCAAGTATTTTTTCAACCCTCAGCTAACCCATAACCGCCTAGATACGAACGTACGCCTTCAAGTCCCAGCGCGAGCTTTGTGAGGGGTCCAGCGAAAAACTAAGTCCCAGCGAGAGCTTTGGTGAGGGGTCCCCGGGGACCCCGAGCAAAGCGGGCAGTCACAGCCCAGTGGTCAGCGTCGTCGGCTCCAAACAAAGAGAATGCCGGTAATAATTTTTGCCACTATCCCGGCAAAAACCCAACCCTGTTAAAGAGCAGGCCCACTACACTGCTCTGTGGCACTCCTTCTTGCTCTGAACAGTTGATTGTTGGAACAGGCTCCCCGAGTGTATTGCTACCGTGTGTAATGTGAAGACCTTTAAAAGCGGACTTTCTCATTCAGCTCATATCAAACAATAAAACATACATCATTTGGCATGCTGCTCATTTGAACTTCTCATTTGACACAATACTCATTTGGCATGCTCCTTCATGTCATATGTTGTTCATTAGTCATGCTGCTCTATAGACTGCCACTCATTTGGAATACTGCTCACTTGGCATGCTGGTCTTTTGGCATGTTGCTCATTTGGCATGCTGCTCAGTTGGACTGCTTCTCAGTTGGAATGTTGTTCATTAGGCATGCTAATCCTTTTGTCCAAATGAGTAGCAGCCCAAATGAGCAGCAGTCTAAAGAGCAGGATGTCCAATGAACAACATGTGACGGAGGAAAATACTGCCGAGTCGGAGCAGCATTTGCTTCCCTTATCTGAGACACAGTACAGCGAGACGAAAATGGATGCTAAGTTTACGGTTGGGTCCATATGGCTCAAAATGCTTTGGGTCCATACTTAACAGACCCATAAACTGGTTCTACATTGCCTGTTGTACAGCAGGTGCCACCTAGACACGAGATGTTACCACACTGTCTGCATCACCGAGTTCTTCTGGAGCCATCGTTGCTGGCTTTGCAACTCAAGATCCTTCTGAGAACAGGTCGTGAAAGCATCTCCCCAGATGTGCACCGCGGCAATCACCACCATTGCGATTCCCGAAAAGAGTGAGGAAAGCACCCATGAGCTTGGATTTAACACCGGGGATATGTTTGGTCGACGTAATTTTTTTCTATGCCTATTTTTCGATTTCTTAGAATTTCAATCTATGTTTAGAATTTCGATTTTGATTTGACAGGACCCAAAAATAACTTTTAAAGGATCTTCTGTGTGCATTGTACATACTTCCTGCAGTACTAAAAGAAAATATTGTAAATTGACTCCAGGGATTTGTGGGGGGCGGGGGGTATGGTGTCCTAGACAAGAGATGTCACCACACCAAGATGTGGGTACCATGCTGTCTGCAACACTAGATAGCACAGTTTAACAAAGTAATAAAAACTGTCAGTACAGGTTACGTTGCTGGAACTCTACAATCTCTGTCGTGCACTCCACTTCTTGGGAGACCCTCCCACTCAGGACACATTACTTTCCATGGAACATTGAGCCGGCGGTAGTTTGTCGTATTATTTTTTAAGAGCACATTTTAGTTCTTGTTTAAGTAATCCAAAACTAAAACATGCATGTCAAAATGGATGTAATTGTCCTTTAAGATTAACCAAATTTTGGCCGGTGCTAGTACCGACTCGATTGTTGACGTTGGCACCTGCTCCTGTACCGGCTCCGGTTGATCCCTAATTAACTGTAAAGCATAGTTGGTGATACCAGCCAGCCACAGGAGTCGTCCACGGTAAAAAGAGTTGCCCATCGTCCTGCTGCCAGCATAACAAACGAAATCAGGAATAACCATTTCCAAGTGACTACAACCCAGTGTTCAGCTTCATGCAACAAATGTTCCCTTACCGATGGTTGGTGCCATAAATAAAAATGCGCCTTAGTTGGACAAGCTTCCAAGAAACGATAACGACTGTGATCCCAACATTTGCGTTTAACCTTAGCTCTTCTACGTTGAATATACTTTTTTTAGACATTGTTGTGGACTCAGCTGCTTGCACTGATTCACCCATTCAGAAGGTACGGATACCAATAAAGCCAAGAGACGAATCTACATTTCGACAAACTTCGTCATCTAACTAATTCGTATCCAATAATATATAGAAGTGAATTTAACCTAATAGGTGTGGGTGGTGATTCTTTGATGATTCCTTCGAGGATTCTTGACGTCCATTTTGCACTTAGAACTTCCACCTCTAACGGACTGAATCACCATTCCAAAACACTCGTTCTCCTGTAACCAGTAAGTGACTTGGCCCACAGGCGGGACCGATCCTGTGAAGAGACAGGTGCTCCAGATGGCAGCAACATCAGATGACCGCATGTAGTAGAATGAACTAGCAGCAATTCCAGCATGCACATGTGTGGGTACCTGGATGTAATGACTAAGGATCGACCAAATCTAAATGCGAACCAATCTGGAGCCAGATCTTTACGATTCGGCAAAATGTTTACTGTCTAGACAATTTTTCAACAACTTCGCTAATTTTTGGCCGATTTCGACATTCCAATACACCATTTGAAGCGTTTTTTCACCAGCTTTCAAATGGCTAGCATGAACTGTTCAGAAGTTATAAGGGAAAAATCAATGAAGTAGTTGCGAAAAATTTAGTCTCTATAAAAGGTAAAGGGCTGAAACAAACAATCAACACATTTTATTTCAAGAATAGAATAGAAGAACCCGACGGTGCAAGCTAAAAGCCAAGAAGCACCCCCCCCCTCCCCCCAACCACCAAAAACACAGACCAACCAGGGACCAAACCAAACCAGGCACCAAAAAAAGCCTAAGCAAGAAAGTGGTCCAGCCGATTTTTAAAGGAATCAAGTGAAGGGGAAAGAACAACCGAGACGGGCAGAGCATTCCATGCCTCGACCACACGTTCAGAAAAAAACCTGTGACGCACGTTGCCGGAGGAAATACTTCCACAGAGTTTAAGGGGGTGCCCCCTGTCATGGTATGAGAAAGACAGAAAAAGTCAGCAGCCTGAACGTCAATGAGGTGGTTTAAGATTTGGTACGTGAGGATAAGATCTCCACGGAGGAATCTGGTTTTGACAGGGGTCAGGTTCAGTTTGCGAAGACGTTCTTCGTAAGAAAAGTGTTTTAGGGGAAGGCACCATCTTGTGAAGCGGCGCTGACAAGTTTCAAGACGGGAGAAGAAGGAGGCATAACAGGGGCGGCCAATCTGAGAACAGAATTTGAGTGTAGGGCGAAGGAAGGTTTTGTACAGGAGAGCAAACAGCTTTGGTGAGACAGCAGAGAAAGTTTTAAGAATATAGTGGGCTTTTTTAATGACTTTGCCGATGATATAATTAGTATTAACATGAAATTTAAGAGACGAATCAACCAAAATGCCCAAGTCCCTGTGGGACGTATTAGCAGGGATAGTAGAGTTACCAAGGCGGTAGCTGTAGTGTGGGTTGTTATGCCCAAAGTGCAGGACCACGCATTCGGGAGGATTAAGGGCAAGACAGTTTTTGGTCGACCAGATGGCAACAGTGTCAATGTCTTGCTGAAGATCTTCATGAAGATAAGCGGGAGAAAGAATTTTCAGGTCGTCCGCATAGCTCCTGCTAAAGGAGTGGATGACAGAATGGAGGTCATTCAGGAAAAGATTGAAAAGAAGGGGGCCCAAAACAGATCCCTGGGGGACCCCAGAGGTAACAGGGACCCATTCAGTAAGAGGAAGCCCTGAGACTAACACGTTGTCGTCTCTAAGATAAGAGTTGATCCAGGCGATGTGTGATTTAGGAAAATTCAAATATGACAGTTTGTTGAGGAGAAGGGAGTGAGAAACAGAATCAAAGGCTTTGCTGAAGTCGAAGAATACAAGATCACATTGCATCCCTTTGTCCAGGAAAGTGGTAAGGTGGTTGTAAGTTTCAAGTAGGTTAGATTGACAAGAACGGCCTGGGAGGAAACCGTGTTGGAATTTAAAGTCGATATTGAGATGTTGACAAATGCTCATAACAGATTTATGGAAAAACCTTTCAAGGATTTTAGAAGCGACACAAAGTAGACTAATCGGCCGGTAATTATTAACATCATGGAGCGACCCACCTTTATGAACAGGGGTGATATTAGCATCTTTCCAATGAGTAGGAAAAGTGCAGGAAGAAAAGAACTTTGATAGATCAAAAAGAAAGGGATAGCAAGAAATTTAGCACAGGATTTGAGAAAGAGAGGGGAAATGCCATCAGGGCCACAGGAAGAATCCTCCCTTAAAGCAAGGAAAGCATGCTCCACGTCCGAGCACAGGAAAGGAGCAGTAATGAAGCCAGCATCCATTGGAGGGCTTTCAGATTCGGTTACGGTCTGGATCCAATCCGCCATATCTTATAAATTATCCCGATCTGATCCAGATTTGTTAAAAGTAGATGCGGTCGATCCCTAGTAATGACGACATAGCCCAATAATGGCGATAGTGCCATCCCTCCTTCCTGGCCCAAGTGATCTCTGGTGCTGTAGTTATTGTTGCTGCATTTCAAACACTTGCTCATTTTGTGCCACGAACACCTGTCAGATCACCACTAATGCTTCCTCAACATCCAACATCCTCACCTTGGTATTCCCCCCCTCTTGTATCTTAGCATAACAGTTCGGGGGGGGGGGGGGGGGGAGATTTGAGGTTGATGAACTCTTTCGAGTCGTGTTTAGACTTGTTGCTGTAGTGGTTGGTGTCACGGTGGTAGGCATTGTAGAGGCAATGATGGCCGGAGTTGCCACAGGAAGGTCGATGAATGACTTAGAATTGAAAACCTGCCTGCAAGGCAGACAGTTAGGCGAGAGTGAGTAAAGCAGTCCACAACTTGGTCAATGCCCCGGGGCTAGACGATCCCAATGCAGTCGAATGTACCGTCACCTAAACCTAGGCCAACAAAAATTAACCACTAATGATTACTCACAGTCGCTTATGATTTGCAGCATATGCTCACTCTCTCGATTCTGTCTGGCAGGAGCTCATCTTTCCGTAATTTAAATTGACGCTTCGTTATCTCTTGTCGGTAAGCAAAATTAGAGCAGCATTGTTCGAATCAAATCACGAATCTTTGATAAAATTATGATTTGGATGTAGTATGTCGTTATTTGCCATTTTTTCTGGGTTTTAGATGTATTAGAAGCCAGAGGGACATGTGTAAGTACGGTTCTAGGAGAAAACGCCCCCTGGAAAAAACGCCCCCAGGAATAAACGCCCCCAGGAAAAAACGCCCCCGGGAAATAATGTCCTTAAATAAATGGTTTTAGGTTCACATCTCGAGGTTCACCCCATTTCGTAACTATACTTTCGTAACTATATTCAAATGTGAGCTGACTTAGGCTCCAATAAATTTATTTTAAAAAAAAGGTTGAAATTGTGAGCAATTCCACGTCCTGAATAGAGATTCCGCTAGCGAATTAGTACGTTTACGACACTCTGTCCGTTTGCATTTGATTTACTTTAAAGATATACCGGTTTTCTTAAAAACCTATATAACTGAGACAGGGACATTACAATTGTGAGCAATTTCACGTCCCCTGTAGGGATTCCTCTAGCGAATTTGTACCTTTATGACACTCGCTCCGTTTGTATTTGATTTACTCAAAAGATACATTACTGGTTTGCTTAAAAACTGATACGAATTAGCGAGATTAAAATTGTGCGTGATTCCAAGGAGAGCCTAGAATAGGGAGATCTTAAGAATTGGAGACGGTGTTCTGAAACCATAGACTTTTTGAAGGAGAAAGAAGGCTAGTTTAAGAAAAAGAAGTAGCTAAGTACGTGAATTATAAACGGGGAGAGTTTAGTAAATACGCAAAAATATTATTTAAATAAACTTCTTGGAGCTGTAAGTCATTTGAAGCAAACGAATGCTCGTACAGATGAATCAGCTCAATTGTGAATTTCACTGGATGTTTTCGACGGTGAAACAAGTTTAGTTTGAAGAAAAAAAAGTAGCTAAAAAAGAATTGTATACGGAGGGTAAATACGCAAAGATACTTTTTCAAATAAATTTCTTGGAGCATTAAGTTATCTGAAGCAAACTAATGCTCGTATAGATGAGCCGTATTAAATCTGAGGCCCACCTACAATGACCACCATTGGGGCATTTTAGCCTGTTTGGGGGCGTTTTTTCCTAGGGGCGTTTTTTCCAGGGGGCATTTTGTTGGGGGCGTTTATTCCGGGGGCATTTTGTCGGGGGTGTTTTTTCCGGATACCGTGTAAGTACATATAAACCAACAGAATTCTCTTTGTTGTGAAATTTGGTGCTTCTTTTTTTTGATTTCGTACGTAACTAGAGATCAACTAAGCTACCAATTTGAAATAAGCATCATTTTTCAAAAGATGATTAAAATTTACCTGTTTGCCACTCGCCAGCATCCAGTCCATCATTGGTGAAGCCCTGTTTACACTATAAGGTATGTTTGTAAGCTGTTGTATATTAAGTTTCAGGATACGTGATTACTTACTTTGTGCAAAAATGTGTAGTTAATTATATTTTATGTGAACATAGGTCTTGACATAAGTACAAAATACATTTGTTCAAAGAGATAATAATCAAATATTTCATGGTGACAATTTCTATAACAATTTCAGTTTGAATTAGGCGTAACATTTCTTAAAACTTTTTATGTCATACTTCCATGATTATAATAGTACGTATTTGATCTAACAGTCCTGCTGAAGACCAATCAACCTAGAACAAGCCGTCGACTACTAAAATCAGTTCAATTGTATATTTCACCTAAATAAAAAAAAAATGCTTTAATGCTGGTGTGTGTCATTAAATTTTATGAGTGAATATGATATTCAATGAGTTTAAAAAGTTCATCAAATGAAATAATAAATCTTATCCATGAGTCTGATCATCTTCGACGAAATCTCTTGCATCCTCCCGTGACACACATTCGCAATGGCTCACCTAAAAACAAACGTAAAATAAATGATTTGCACAATATGAAAAATACTCGGATAATGGTAATAAAAATAGAACTAGTTATAAAAAGAAAAAAAAAAGCAACAATCTCCTGGAGGAACCTTTCATAGCTGGAATCCTTCCAGCTATCTCGGTATCGGTGAATAATCACCATACGGGAATTAAGATGGGGATGAGAGGACTAGAAGAGCTAGTAACACATTTGCAACGTTATTGAGGGTCAAATTTTACATTGAAAGCCACTACGCTGACATTCCTACACAAATTAATTTTTGTCAGGTGGGTCATTGCCCTCTATTTTACCACAATTTAAGCTTTTGTGCCACATTATTATTTTTCCCCAAGTACCTGAAATGTCCCAAACTATGATTCAGGATATTAGACACTGACACTACAGCACCGCGCTAAAATGTTTTACAACCTTGATAAATGAATTGATGTGATGTTTGTTGCCTAACTTGGCGCAACACACTAGCACGTGTCCAGATATGTCAGAAAAAAGGTTATGCTCTTTTTCAACACCATCTTAGAAGATTTAACTGCATAAGCTCGATGGGCATTTACCAGTAATAAACAATTTACGATATTAAGAAGCATCAGCCAAGAAACACACGCCCGAAAGATTATCGACAGTAGTGTTTTGCATTGTGGATATTGTATTGATACTGACAACCTCACTCACTGTAACCTCATTAAACTAAAACTCAAGCCTAATCACAGTATAAAAGAGATGAAGAACAGGACAGCATTACACGCTTGCACGTTTTTTTTTTTTGTCCATCTGGACTTTTGCCGTGCTTGGATTCTTATCATTTATACTTATGCTTACTTAATCTCAGTTCAGCCTCACTGATCATTACTGATGAATGTTGCCACAGTTAAGAAGGCTCAGTAAGGGTGAGTTAAAGTTCCAGCTTTTCATCTCTTTTATACTGTGATTAAGCTGTGTTTTTGATTGGTATTGACACTGACCTTGTTACGGAAAACCACACCATAAAATTTGTCTGCTTTTTCTAACAATTCGGGCCTGAATGTTGTCGTGATGAACTGGGCGTCTTTGGCTAACTCGTGAATCATGTCTTTAGAGGAAAAAAAAAAGAACTGTATTAAGAAGAAGCACATTAAATATGTATTAGTAAGGTTTGACCTGAGTTTCCCATGTTAAAGTACAGTACAAATTTTGATGCTTAATTTCTTAGCCATTTAAAAAAAATATTTCTTAACCAAATTTCTCATGTAGGCCTAATTGAACTTGGTTAACAAGCATACCAAAATAAACTGAAATCTGTTGGAGCAGATCTGATATCTGGAATTAAGCTGCGATCGTGTTTTTGGCTTCTTCTTGTACTTAGGACACACTTATAAAATGTAATTATAAACAAACGAAATTGGTTTTACTTTTTCCTAAAATACTTTACTCTCGGCATATTTCCATTTTAAATAATACAATGCGCCACAACTTTACTTCTAAGTGCTATTTTGTGGCACTCCCACCAGGTGAAAACTACTTGCCAACTTCCCGGCATGCATAATCACACTTCCTCACTTTCGTTTTGAAACTTCTGCGCTCTCGTTCGCCCTGAGCAGGGCAGGCGGGTGGTTTTTCATAAAGATCCCATATTTTAGGAAAAGTGAAAACTATTTTTACATTTAAAATTACATTTTATAAATGTGTATAAAATTTTACTTCCATCCGAAAATACTTCCTTTTACTTTCGGCCGACTTTGTCCAAGAGGTGGGTCTAGCCAAACCCAGCCAAAGAACAACGATACCCTTAGCCAAAACTTACGAACATGAAACTACCGAGGTATCCACCTAATTTAATGCTTCATTTGACTGTCCCAGTAGTGTTACTGACTTCCACCCAACTTATGCCTTTACATCTTTGCCAGCACTTTGAGAAGATCCTTCAGCACTGACGTCCCTTAAATAATGAATTATAAAAGTGGTTTTGTATCACCAGGATACCCGGAGGGTCTGAATGGTTTGGGGCTCACTCGTAAGCCTTCTTTCTTAATAGCATCGCAGATCCATTATGCTACTCGTGCATATGTAATTGCTCCACTATTGGTTCCCAGAAACCGGAGTGCAGCTTCAGAAACAGAGGCACTCGATTCAGTGCAACTGAGATCTCCGCAGTCATCTCTCTCTTGGAGGCTTCCGTCCTTTGCATGTCGAAGACCTTGGTTGCCTCAAGGTAAAAACAATGCATATGGATCGGGAACTACACACATTCACCACTCCCCGGATCTACGACTGGTGCAAGCGCTTTCACGATTAGGGGTTTCGGGGGTTCATTTGGTCACAGATTTTTGGCATGAAACGCCAGCAGAAAGAGAAAAGTTACACCGAGCAATAGCTAGCGAAACTTAGTAAATCTTTACCCTTGGAGAGCACCAATAACTGCCTGGTGTGGGGATGCATAAGGGCTCTAGACAGGTTCGACACAACTAATGACAGTTTCCAGGCAGGTAAAAGTTTGTGGATTCTCAGCCAAAGGTTATTGAAGACCTGCACCAACCATGAAATAATTGCGGTGCGCATTACCTAATTTTTATAGAAGCAGGAAAGGACCGAGTTGATAGCCGATCTGTATCCTCTGATGGCTGGAGACAAACTCGACTTAAGAAAATCATCTAAGAAACTAGCTATGTTTGTTACTAAAGGTTCGAAAGCTTTGATTCTCCGCAACACACCATTTGCTCCACCTCTTTCACTTCGTCGGTCTCATAGATGGCTGAATGTCTATGCCAGTGAAGAAGACGTTTGGCAACTGGTCTGGAAAAGCCAGAACTGATTAGGCGTTGCTTCACAACCTCCACGCGTTAAGGTGCAGGGTGGCCAGATTGGGGTGTAATGACAGTCCCTCATGCTGAGATAACAGATCCAAATGAAGAGGCAAGGGCAACGGCTCCTCAATCTTCATCGCCATCAAGTCACCGTTCTCTGGGTTAGGTTGAAGGAAGCGACATTGACACATGGTTATGTGCCCCAAATATGTACCGTAAAAGCACAACGACACAATGTTCATTGCCATTGCACGAATTGTAGTGCACATCACCCCTGGGTGGGTTGACGATTGCCAATTCAACAATGCACTGCGTGAGAAATGGAGGAGAGATGAGTGAATGCAGTGGGCCATGGCTGTAGCCAACCCCAGATTTAAATAACACTGGAGATGACTTGACAAGGTTGTGTAGTGGTGTAGTAGATAGCCTGAAGAAGATAGTTGCCGTTTTTAACACCTACAGCAAAAGGGCTATTGAAAATTCCCTAGATATTGAAGTGAGAAATATCTTTGAACTCGAAATTGTGCGTTTTGAATGGATGTAATTTCTCTGACTTCATTTCCACATAAAACGATGAAATTCCAGCTTCTTTTTTTACCTTCACTACTGAGACATTCAACAAACTACCTCCTGCACTCAGCCTTCAACTACCTTCTTCTGCAACTGGGCAAAGACGTGGAACCGATTGGTTGCTAGGATACTCCGGCAGATTTCCGTTAAAATCGTAAAATGTTTATTTCACGCAAGGGAAATTGCACAGATGTTGCCTGAAGCTTGCAGGAATCAATGGTCCTCTTCAATTTCATTGCTTTGCCAACTGTTTTCCTGCCAGGGCAGTGACGATAGGCACTTTGGAGGTGATTAGCGCACCCGATGGCTAAGACCAGCAATGCCCACACAAAACCATCACAACTGAAAATTTGGCACATATCACTGATCTCACTCTTATATAAAGCTGATAAAGCCAGAATCCCATGAGATGAAATGTTCATCAACTCTGAACCCCTTGCTCGCCATACAAGCCTTTTGAAATTAATTGGGTCGGCTGCTACAAAATATCCGGATTATTTATTTATTATCAAAGACGCACACGACTTACCGGCAACAGCCTTCCTGTGTTGGGCATCCAGGGCCTGGTCAATTTCATCAAATAAGTAGAAAGGTGCTGGATCACATTTTTGGATTGCAAAGATTAGGGCTAAAGCTACCAGAGACTTTTGGCCACCTGACAACTGCTGCATTTCTCTCATCTCGGCAGTTTTTCCAGTGAAAGACACCTGGGAAAAAATTAGAGTTAAAGGAACTAGAATGCAACAAACCACCCTTTCGTAAACTCAATTATTAATCATTTTATTTTGACAAAAACGGAATAATTTCTGGATTAATTCTAGCTCTTAACTGCATTACTACGTTTCCCCCATGTACTCAGGTTTCTGTATTTATTATCTATCTTACCCTAATTCCAACTCCTGTAAACTGCTCTACTTGAGGAACGTTTTGGTGCTCCTAAAAATAATACAATGAAGCTAAAGGCATACAACAAGCTGTCAACACTTAATTACATATTTAGGACCCAAAAATAGGAACAGCAAACAATTTAGTACTGTTGAATCTTTTTTTGCTACAAGTATTACTTGAACTTGGACCATATTCATTAAAGAGAACCTAATGCAAATCAATTCATGCAAACTTACAGATTGTGAAGTTGATGCTTCATCTTGGTCCCCTTTCTTCATGACTAACGTACCATGACCTTGAGGGACTAATTTTTTGAAGACTTCGGTAAAATACCGGGAAACCTATAATCAGACAAGACTTTCGTTTGAACAATGTGTTTGTGTCATGGCAATAAACTCTATTATTTAAAAGATAATACAGGCTGACATTATCTACTACACAAGCATATTTAAAAGAGATTACCAACCTGCTTGAAGGTTAGTTGGATCGCTTCATATTTCCTCTGTTCCAGCACACTCATCAGTTCGGTTATGGACTGCAGAGATAAATTAAAAAATAATAGATGATTAATAAAAAAAATAATTATCATTGATTAAGGGTGCATGAGTAGAATAATTTGAATTCGAGTCAAGCTGAGCCAAGTTTGCAACAGAAAAATCTAGTATCGAGCAGAATTTGAGTATTTGACTAACACACTTCTTTTGCAAGTGTCTTTTTTATTTGTTGCTGTAATAACAACTAGGGTGCTGCTTAACAGACTGTGTGATCAATGTCTACAACTAGTTTTCCAGTTTTTAGGATATAACATTAAAATGGTTTGAGCTAGTGGCTTTTAATTTGCACCACCAGACTTGTCAAGATGATGAAATTGGTATATTTGAACGTCAAAATCTGTCAAAAATTGGTGAAGTTATGGTATTTTTACTGGATTCGATTTTGGTTGGGAAAAATCGAATAGAGTTTGAGGAGATAAGAAACTCGACTCGAATTCAAAACTTTCGAAGCTCGCACACCCGTATCATTAATACTAGCAATACTAGGGGAGTGCATTTGAGCAAATTCTTATGTACTGTTGCATCAACTGGTAGGACTTAGCGGTATGGTGTAGACCTTTGTTCTTTAAGGTCGAGAGTTCAATTCCCACTCAGGCAGTCCGACTTTTAGTCCAAAAGCCAACAGAAATAGACTTGCATCTGTATTTATCACTAATCGAGCCGATTTGGTTTTCTGTCCTGTTTAGGCTTAAGCTGATACACTTTTCTGTTGGTCACTACCTGTACAAGATGGTCAAAGCTGTAGGCTGCGACAACCTTATCAATGCCATTGTAAACCTACCCAACAATCAAGTAAATGGTCAAAGCATACAGTGGGAGATCACTGACAGTCACTATCAAGTTTTCATTACGAGTTGCTAGGCACATGCAAAATACTGGTGGGGCGGTGTCATTCAGCGCAGCATACTGAGACACCCACCCCATAAATAACTTTATACACAGAATTTAGGTCTCTGAACTTCGCTACTTCCTGTACTTCTTCGTTTACTTCCTGCAGTTGAGTGACTCTTGTTGCTTGTAGTCACAGCTACAGACATACTAGGTGTAGCCTATGTTACTAGTTGCGGACAGAACCGTAAGAAGCACCAAGCAAGAAGAATAAATCCAAACGAACAAACAGTAGGTCTCTAAATATTTCCAAACTTAAGTGCAAGATACACATTTAACCCTTTCAGGTCTGGACAAAACCGAGTTTAAAATGCCCGGCGAACGATATATCTGTTAAAAAAAATCCAATTGCGTACATCGTCTGTGTAATTCAGATTAAATTATGTATTTTGAAACGTATATTTTCGGTTAATTTACCTCAATATCATCTTTTTTATTATCTTAATTGATGTTTTTGTTGGCATCGTCGCCAAAATTGATGTGAAATTGCTTTTGTTTGCTGAAAATAGTCCTTAGTACAAATGATCATATCTCCAGAACAACACAACATTAGAGCCGTCATCTTAGTCGTGTTCGAGAGAGGGGAATCCCGTTTTCCTTGCCCACAAAAATGACGTCATCAACTCCTACGTCACTGCCTGTATTCCTCGAATGAAATGTGCCGTGTTGAAAGTATTCGGTATCGCGAGCGCTGATTGGTTCATTCGACGCACGTGACCCTTCATCGCGAAGGGGAACGTTCACAAGTGACGTCATGCGAAGCGAGTCAAGGTTGCATCCATTGGCGCTAGAACGTTCGCGTCGCTTGCGGGCAGCCGGTTTGTTGGCGGCTTACGAAGGATTGGGAGTGCGCTTTCAACGATCGTGAATATTGAGGAAATAAAGAAACTTTAAACTATTTGTACAGTAATAAAACATAAAAAGATTATTTCAGAAGTAGTAACAGGCATTGTGACGGGAAAATATCCAGTGGATGTCATCATTTCAACGTCTCCTGGGTACTGCAAGTTCAATATTTTCCTAACAGCATTTACGTAGTCGAACTTAACAATTTTTTTTAATTATGAAAAAGTAATACAATGCTCCGTAGTATATTTTTTTACAATAATTTACAACATAATTATCACGTATGCAATTTTTTTATACCCGGAGCAGAGCCTCGGAAGCACTCGAAATATAGCATAATGGCCGCGATTACATTGAGAGTCAATCGATTCACATTTTAAAGCAGACGCACGTGCTTCGTTCAAATCAGCGTCGGACAGTTCGGCGTCGGACAGTACAGTGTGAGGTAACTAGTATTTTTATTTCTTAGTCACCTGAAGAAGACAGCAGGAGATATATTTTTTAAATTTTTTCAAAGCTGTCGAAAATTTGTGAAAATTGTAAACTGGTTTTCGCTGTTTTGAACGCCTCGGAAGCCAAAGTACTTCTAAAAATCGGTGTGAATTTGCAACTATTTCCTGCAAATGCAATTTTAATAAGTATTCATTTATAATTATTTTTTTTTTTTACACAAACGCACGTATACATGCAAATGCTTGTACAGTAGTTATCAAACTAGATCTCCTGTAGTGGAAGACCTTCCCGGAAATCTCCGGGTGGACAGTCTGACCCTGAATTAAAACACCTAAGAATGGGATGGGCTCACGATTTAAACGCACTTTATGCTTGTGCTGTAAACAATACAACATTATTTACCTTATGTCCTCTGTCCAATTCTTCCTTACGTTTCATCAGTTTCTCTTTCTGATCAGAAAAGTTTATAAACTGGTCAAGGGCTTTTTTGTTTACATGGCTGTATTTCTTTAGTTCATGATTACACTGGTCCAGTTTCTTGAAGAGCTGCCATCAAACACACAAAAAAAATTTTGTAAATGGGAGAAGCTGAATAAACTTTAGCTTATACTAGTTACTACAGGTTTTTTTCCTTTGCTTATTTCCTTACCTGCTTTAATGTGTTGTTCTGATACTTGTCAAAGGCATCAGAAGGCAGTGAACCTAACTCACGAATTTTCCTCATGCAGTCGTCTTTCTGTGGAAAAAAAAAAAGAAAAAAAAACAATTTCTATAACCCTCAAATCTTCAATGTTGCTAACGGCAGGCATACACCTTATGAATAGAAAACACATGGACGATCAAGCTCAGGAAAGTTCAGAAAAAAATTGGACCAGAGTGCAAAATATGCCAAAATTCGTATTTTTGCCAAATATTACACATTTTGACATTCAACTATACCATTTAAATAAACTCGAAACAAGCTTTTCAATGATGTAAATTTCAAGCCCCTTGCTTAAACCACTAGGAAGTTATTTAGCCAGAGCATAAAAAAAAACTATTAATCGGACAATACTTGACGAGCAAAATGTAATTTTTTAGGCTATTTACATAATCTCTTCAAACTCTGAGATTACATTATTTTTTACGGGGAAAAAAGTTAATTAGTTGAATAAAATGCCTGGTTAATTCCAGACTTGCCTGTAAACTAAACAATTTTATTGGTATACCAAATATGTTTTGTGTCTTTTGTGTTCGTGACATTACTGACGAACACTTTCTGATTATATCAGACAGTGTTCAAAATCTGTCCAAGGTGTCTTATGTATATACCTTTTTGAGCAAAACTGACTGCTTGTTCGTCATCTTCTCTAAATCCTTGGCATCTTCAGTTAGCTTCTCTTGACAATCTCGCTCTTGGGCCTAATAATGAAAACGGAGTCTTATTAATATAACACAACATTGTACATGTGCTGAGAGCTTGACATGTGCAACTCAATAATCAGCAAAGAAATCTTTTGCAATTTGTGATGAAATAAGACCTCGACACACGGATGTAACTTGAGGTAAGTCGAACTGTAAACTTTACTTGGTCAAAAATATCAGTGGGCGATTACAGTAGGGAATCTTCCCGTAGCTACCGCCAACATCAAAAACATCACATCCCCAACAATACTATTATCCCAACAGTAGCAACAAACGTCATCAATAGCTTAATAGTTAATGCCTAATTAGCTCAGCATGATTAACCTAATGCTATTACAACATAATTTCTTAAAGGATAATGCAATGAAAAGTTGAAAACCGGAATTCGCAACATATGCTTGTTGCAGGATGTGTATCCAGACACATGCGCACATTTTGAAATGTAAATGGACCCTGAGGCAGAACTTTCTGCAACTGTCTGCAACACCAATTGTCAAAAAATTTGTCTGCAGCTAATCTGTTTTTATCTGAAAGTTACACACATGTTTATTGGTTTTTATGGAATAATTTTTCAGTGCTTTATCCTATTGATCAGGCTACTCCACCAATGGAAAGGTCTCATCGAAACGATTAAAATGGTGTATTGGAATGTTAAAATCGGTCAAAACTTGACAAAACGGCAGATATTTGGCCAAAATTTGTCTGCGGCAGCCTTCAACTGTCTGCGACGTACGTCACGCTGATTCTACCATGGGGTTCATTTTTTGTTACCGTGATGTGAACTTGTGAGTGAATCTAAGTAACATAACTTAATTAATAAAAAGAAGTGAAAATGAACAAAAACCCAAAATAAATTGTCCGTACCATCGGTATTTGAAGTCACAAATTTAGTTATTACATCGTCCTCTTTCCAATATCTACCATAATTAAAAGTTAAAACTAATTTCTAATCATCACCAACCTTCAAAACAAACAATGCGATTCATGACCGGGAAGCGCACGTGTTGACGCAATTTTCTGGACAGTTGTCAAGTTGCTATCGGTTTTTCTTTTCTTCCTGGAGAGATTAATCCACGCCAGAAGTCCTGAGCGTGGATTACTCTCCACCAGAAGAACAGAACTTGACAACTTTCTAGAAAATTGCACGAACACGTGCACTTCCCGGTCATGAATCGCATTGTCTTTTTAACGCCCATCCCCCAATTTTAGATAAATTAATTTTACAAACCCATGGGTGTTTAATATACGATTTACGGTATTAGCACATCCTAGCAAAGAAAATTTCAGCGAAAATGAATGGCTCTTTCTGTAACATTGCAGCAAAAAAACAATGACTATGTGGCGATTTAGCAACTTCCGCGACACAAAATCAAGTATCAAGGAAAACCGTATAGCGATAATATGCAGAAAAAAATCAAGAACGAAGTCGAAACCAATTTGGGTTACTTGGCCTGTGTAGCAATATTTTTTTTATTTTGGCATACATTTCAGAAGAACCCAACTCTCTCATTACAATGATTTTTCGTCAATTTACTGTGTTTTTTACAGAATTCATTCTCTGAAAAATCACTGACTTTTTAATTCCATCACATAAACTATAGTTTACTGATCTTCAATACTCATAGTCCACACATTAACTATTGATGAAACTAAAAAAATAACCCAAACCGCAGAAATTCTGCAAATGAATAAAACATTTATTACTGATCCTCGGTACAATTGAAACGTACCTTGTACTGCTCAAGGCTATGCTGCAGTTCTTTCTGCTCCTTCATAAGACTTTCTAATTTATGTTCAACTTCTGTAAAAGGATGGATACAACTGACACTATGAATAACATAGACATATTTACTCATAACACATAAATCACTCAACTATAATCACTTATTACTAGGGTGACACCAACACCAGAATGAAAACTACACATTTGTTCTTTATAGGGATGTGCGAGTAGAAAAATTGTAATTCGAGTCGAGCCGAGCCGAGTTTGCAACAGATGAATCGAGTATCGAGCCGAGTTCGAGTATTTGATGGGAATATTTTGTTTGCAAGTTTTCCTTTAATTTGTTAAGATAATAGGAACAAAGATGGTGCTTAGTTGACTGTGCTTGTCATGGTTTTACAGTTTTAAGGATATAACTTGAAAATGGTTTCAGTTATTGACTTTTAATCTGCACCACTGGAAAGCTCTCGTCGAGACGATCGATTTGGTATATTGGAATGTCAAAAACGGCCAAAAATTGACGAAGTTACCGCATTTTTGCCAGATTCGAGTTTTTCGAGTACGGCCGTGAGCAGCGAGCCGAGTTCGAGTACAAGTTTCATACTCGGCTCGGCTCGACTTTTTCGAGTATCGCACATCCCTAGTTCTTTACCATCTCATCGTTATATTTAAAATGTAACCTGTGAAGGAGCTAGTCTTTAAGGCTTTACAAGCTGGGTGAAATTTTAACCTGTATTAAAATTTTTATCAGTGCTTGGCCTGACGAGATATGTCTATGTGTCGTCACTGATATTCATTGTAGTGCATCGGCATCGGCTTGGAATGATTTATTTTTATCCGATACTTGCAACTGATACTAAACCTTTATGGTATATTTGTGGATATGTGTTTTACAATTTTTGTCAGACTTTGGCAAAGCTTCGCCTTTCATCGCCACATGAATTGTTTTTCTTTAATTTAATAAGTTATCTAACAGTGTAAATATTGTTAATACAGGAGGCTACGTGACAGTCGCATCCTAGTCGTCTGCTATTCTCTAACGATCGATGCACGTCTGACAATGTAAATAAGCGTCTTGTGGTAGCCTGATGAAGACAGGAGGACAATTTTTCAATCTTTAGGTATTGCAGATTGTCGAAAATTCGCAAATCAGTAGTATTTGTTTGATTTTGAAATTGACCGTAATTTCGTGTGGTAAATTGGTACAGAGTTTAGTATCAAAAGAAAAAACTTGCACACAGATTCAGAACATGCGCTCCAGTCGCAAGAAAAAGAGTGTGTATGCAGAGGATTTTTTTTTTTTTTTTTTTTATAAAATCAACCTACAGTGAAAGAAAATGATTCTTTACACCCCACGAAACGACAAATATGACTTCAATTTATATAGAGTTCTTAAAGCCAACTACAATGAAGTAATGTTTAAATTCCTTATGCATGTAAAACCTCTACAGTAAACATGAAATTTTTTTTTAATTGTACTGCAAGGAAAAGTGTGTGTGTGTCAACAACAAAAATTTAACTCAAATGTAGTTTTACGCTATTCAATTTTAAAAAATTTTAATTTGTGGTTGTGGTTCAGGTTTCCTTTTTGAACCTTTTGTGAATTCTTCGTCAACAGTGTTCATAAACTGGTTCCTTATGAGTTGGGATTTAGAAGTTAGAATGTGAATAGATCTCAACAATACTGAAAAAGGTTCAGCTATTCTTTAAACAGAGGTTCTTCATATAGACAGACTAACGCACAGAAGGCAGTCAAATAAAAAGTAAAAAACTGTTCCCTAGATTTGAAAATCCCCCCGAGTTGAGTGTAATTGACAACAAGCAATAATATTACTTTTGAGATCGCTGTTGACGGTGTCAATTCGTTTGCTGATGGAGACCAGTTCTGCACTACTGTTTTCCAACTGTCTCTTTCTGTCTTCCACTGAAATCTCCTGCAGGGCCTAAAAGGATTAAAATTCATTTTCAGTTTCAACAAAGCAACAAATGATCAAGCATGCATATGTAGTAAATGCGCATTTTCCAAAATTTTAATTTGTTAAAAAACATTTTTCAGAACAGCTTAAGTGTCGTATGGTGTCATTTTGTTTAAGGCCAATGATTAGTGAAGTATTTAACTTTGGTTGGTTTATCCAGTTACAATTTTACTTACACACATGATTATGCTAATCAAATCCTTTGAGAAAACAGCTAGTGAATGTCTAGCGTCTTTTCAAGGAGAATTTCCAGTGATAAACACCAGTAAGGCACTTATTCTTCTGTCACTTCAGCAGGCTCACGGCAAAACACTCCAATTCAGTCCACTAAGTTTAGCAGCACGATTAGACCGCAGTGGAAGAATCCATTTTTCTCCATTATCATTAACGGATTCTTCTAATGCGTCTACCATGTGCTGCTAAATTTGGTGGACTGATTTGAGTGTTTTGCTGCGAGCCTGACGAAAGTGACAGATTCACAAGTGCCTTACCTGTGTTATCACCAAAAATTCGCCTTGAAACGACATTAGACATTTACTAGCTGTTTTCTCGAAGGATTTGGTTAGCGTAATCACATGTGTAAGTAAAATTATGAAAACCCAAAGTAGACTTCAACTTATTATCTAGTTAAAAGGTTATCTCGGATCACTCTTACTTTATATAATTCTGGAGAGGTCCGGAGCTTAGTGATAGTTTCCTAATACAAGCACCTGCATCGTTAAGAACTCAATTTCCCATACGAACCACAAGAAACTCTTCATTGCCTTTAGATTTTTGTTTATAGATTCACTTTTTAAAGAGAAATGTTCAAAGTCTGTAGCAAGATCTGTTCTTCCAAGTATCATACTTCTTTAACTATGATTGACAACCTGTTAAAAATAACAGGAGAGGTCAATTTCGAATGTCCCACTAAATATGGATACAACAGAAGTAAACATGCAAGCTAATCGTATGTCCCTAGGGAATGAAATTACAATTATATATAACTTAAACTTTTGTCAACTACATCAACTAAACTTTTGTCAACTAAAAGTTTAAGTTGTGTAGGTTAGGCCTGATGAAGACAGACGTCGTCGGTCTGTTGAAAATTTGCAAGAATACTGGTACAGTATTTTGATTCTGAAATTGTGCGTAACAATCTGTTTTCAACAATCAATTATCAAGAATGACGAACTTTCAGAGTAGAAGCCGTTATGGAATTTTCAATTATATATAACAATTAAGCAACGATACAATGAGCTGACATTAAGGAACCTCGACTATTGTAACTCTGAAGTTGTGGCCTTCAATGCTCGCTTAAAGTTTAACCTAAAATGCAAGCAAAACTACATTACGCCTCCCTCTTTAAAAGTGAAACCTCTCGCAAACAATAAATTTGGAATTCAAATCGCAAAAAAGACTGAACGTATCTGTCTCTAAGCATGCACTGGGCAGTGCAAACATTGCATTCTAAAGCTTCGTAACGACACCGTAATTTATTCCAACATTCCCGTTACCCAGTTAACCTTTATCGTTTTAGTCGTTTCAGTGCATTTTTGGCACAGCACAATTTATAAATTAATGCAAAATCACCGTCAGCTATACTACAAGTTCAATGTATTATTTCTAAAGCAATTTCCACGTGGCAGCACTCCTGAGTCCTCTCCATTTACGTTCAACCAATCACTGTAATAAAGCTCACAGGTCAGCCTCTACCTGACGTTATCAAACTGCAGGAACTTGAACCCAAATCCGTCCCTCTGAACACCTCACCCCTCCAAATTACAAAACATGTAGCTAATATGGAAGTCAATATCGCCGGACACCAGATCTCACCGGGCGAACAATTGCAGTCAGCACACACGGTTCAGCATAGGTAAAACACAAAATCTTTTTTATTTACAGCTCCATTAACTTAAAAGAGCAGTCAAACAATTTAACACCAACAACGCACTCACAGAATATTTAATTGATTCTGGCCATAGACCCAACTGGACACAAGCTTCCATCCTATGCTTTAGCTTTTGACGCGCACCCAGACTTATCCATGGTGCCAAAAGGAGACAGGACAATTTTGCTACCCTCCTATGCAGTGAAAAATGCTCTACCAACAGATTTGCCATTAATGTCGTTGATTTATGGAAACCAGCCCAATAACCTCCAACAAGGGGAAACTACGACAACATCCTTAGCCTACTTCTGCCTACATTACTTCTGCATCCGTCTCCACAGACCATCCTCACCATCACCTACTCATCTGCACATTTATTTAATCTTGAGGATGCCGATTAGAGTAAATAAATAAATCACAGTTGGTGAGAGTCGTTTTATAATTTTTACTATAATTAGAATACATACAACAGCACGTGCGCAGTAGCAGTTACACAAATCACCTAACATCTAGCCACCGTCCATGCATCAGGATACATCACAAATTTGTTGTAGCAGCTAAAAGATCTATTTTAGAGTAAACCAGGTACACTTAAAAAAACATGATCACTTACTGCCACCAACTCGTCTTTCCGTCGCATCAAATTGTTGTTTAGCAAGTTTTCCAACTTGTTTTTTTCTGCTTCTAACTGTAAAACACAAAACAACAAGCCATAACGTTAGTGTCAAACCTTAAGCATCATTCAAATGAAAAAAGTATTCCTTCCCCAGGAGCATACAACTCACCCGCATACGTTCGCTAAAGGCTTCTTTGTTTTCTTGTGTCAGTCGGCGAATGTCGTCATTCAACTTGTCTACTTCCCGTTGATCGGTCACGGATAACTGCGACAACAGTTCTTGCTGCAGTTCATTACGTAACGACTCCTCGGTACTTTCCATGGCCTTTAAGCTGGAGTCTAAACTGGCCAAACTTCGTTCCTGAAAGTTTTTTTTAACAGTCATTAGTAATTATTAAGGCTGCACCTATAACAACTTTACTTTACTGATCCGATACAGAACCGGTTTTACAATTTTATGCCAAACCGGTACCGATACCCAAAACTGTATCCCTAATTTTTCATAAAAGTTGAGGTCTTTCTGCAAAAGTCCAATAATTATTAAAATTAAAATATTTTAAATGGTAACCCACAATTAAAACATACTAAGGAAGATACTCAGTGATTTCTTGAGCAAAATGCCGCTGTCGAACGGTTCCGTAGTTATCGACATTTCTGCGATATATATCGGTATCCGATCCAGTACCGGTATCGTACATCCTTAGTAATTATTAATACACAGTGATGTTTTTAAACCAGCAAGATGTAAAATATGGTAATTCGTACATGACGACATGCAATTCTACGATTTTTACAATATTGAGGCATTATCAGTAGTTAAAAGGAACGCTTAACCCGTTGAGCGCTGAACCCGACAAATTCTCAGGCAGAGAAAACCTTCCCCCAAAACTAAACCCGTTCTTGTTTAATACACCCTTTTTATTTGAATTGGATTGTTAATTTCATAATTTACAGTTCATTAGACTATTTTGCCTCTTAAGAACTAGAATTGAATAGTGACTTAATGTATGTGTCAATGACGTGTAGTAGCTGCGAGATGCCGACAAGTGACACTAACATATGAATTTCTCTTCTTTCATTCTGGAATTTCAGTTTAGCGTTGGAACAGGTATATGGAATTTCAACAAACTAAAGGTTAAAATAGCATTAAGGGGTGTTAAGATCTTATTTTCTGACCACATGTAACTGATTTTGGATTTTTTCTTTGTTGGTGGTTATTATTTTTCCTTTATTGCATTTCTTGTTATGCTATCATAATGAGACTCTACTCATTTCGGGTTTCGATCATTATATTGCCAGAGTGTATACACTAGATGGATTTGCAACACGTCTTTCCTGCTTCACCTTGCTTTCTCCTACGCCATATTTTAATCTTTTTTTTTAACCACTGCTAATAATGCGTGTCGAACTTATTGCTGCTTGACGGCAACAAGGAAGGGTTGTGTTAATTGCTACTCACGCAGGGGGTGGACCATTATGCCCGTCAACGTCATAGCCTAATTCAGCTACCGAGAGAACGTACCAGGGCAATAATGTAAGAGAAGGACATCTCCATTAGAGTCAAGCACTATTCGCCGAGGCAAATTTGACTTATGGCACAAAGTAACAATGGACTTTGGACAACGCAACCACCCATTAACAATACAGACTGGTTCTCTTGTAATTGCATACGCAACCAGCAACGTTGGCAAGAGGCACCCCACAGATTGAAGGAAAGGGAGAAGTTAAGATGAATAGCCCCATGTCAACTGAATTATGACTTATGTCAACTTAATCCCCTTACCTTTGGCTGCCGTGAACGTTCAATAGCACCTAGTTCTTCTCGCATTAAACGCACGTCTGCCTTTAGTTTGTCAAAGACATCCCTGAAAAACACAATATATCAGCTCTAAAAAGATCATTGAAACAGATAATACAGTACATCAAATAATAAATGCAAAAATCGCAATACAGTATTTACTTACTTGTTTTTGCTGTTCTTAGTTTCAGTTTTCTGCATGTCACTCACAATTTGATTTATTTGTCCCTCAATGGCTGAGTGTTAGTTAAAGAAATTGACATGGTATTAAAAATACATGCACATGGTCCCTTAAATTTCACCATTAACTAGTATTGCAGTAGTAACTGGATGCCTTATCACATGGTCGTAATATAGTCAATACTAAATACCGATGTTCTGATCGAAACTTCGACTGATGCTACAGTTTTTATACTTTGGCTGCTTATCATAGTGACTCACCAACAATTACGCACCACCAAAAGCGTTTCAGTTTCTTATAAACTAACAAATTTTTGATAGTATTTACTAACTATCTTCATCAGGCATGAGAGACACGCACGCACACAGAAGTAGTGCAGACAAAATTAGGTCCAACCATGACATCGACTGGGAGGGAACCCAAGTAATGTTGAAATCGAACTCTTTCAAAGAGGCACACTTCCGTGTCTTGGAAGCGATTACAATTCAACATTGCCAACACGAAGCTGTGGGGCTTTAAACATCCACGGCCCAGCACACAAAAAAAAAAAAAATTGTAACACCTGAACTGAAAGACAAGCTTAAAGGCGCGGTGGAAAAGATTTCTTCCTACAGCAACACTTGATGAGTCAAGCTCAACGAGTGAGAATGACCACAGCAGCGGCCAGGATGAATAACTTTTTAAGGCCCACTGGGAGACTAACAGTGTGGAATGAAATTCAATTAGAAGCGAGCGTTAGTGTGTGAGAAGACAGTTTGCGTGTGCATGTGTTTCATAGCTCACGTTTGATGAAAATAGTAAATACTATCGAAAATTTGCTAGTTTAGAAGAAACTGAAACTCTTTCGGTGGTTATTTCGGTCTTTCGGTGGTGCGTAATTGTTGGGGAGTCACTATTACAGTCAATTTTTTAAGACATGTCTAGGGGTGTGCGAGTAGAACAATTTTGAGTCGAGCCAAGCCGAGTTTGCAGAAGAGTCGAGTAGAACAGAGTTCTAGTATTTACTGAACATAGTTTGTTTACAAGTTTTGGTATAAGGGTGTTTTGAGAGTAATCAGAAAATTATGTAAATACAGTTATTAATTATGCATACATGAATATTCATTGAGTCAACAATAATATTTACTAATTAATCATAATCAAGTACGTAAATTGTACAGAATGATAGGACTGAATTTGTACTTTCTGAATATGTTTCCAGTAGGCTATTCCAATAGGATGAGTAGAGGTGTAGTTAATCATTTTCAAAGCATAAGTTTTAAACCTCTAAATTTAGCTGAGATTCCCTGGTTTAAGAATTGATGCAATAAGCATGCTTTCCTTAAGAACATGGTACTGAAAACACTGGTGTGAACAGGTAAGTGGCCCATTAAAAACATGTGAAAACACTGCTAGTCTAAACAATATCGGGCTCAACGTATGATTTTAAGGATACTGCCTAACTTTTCTCTGTGAACCTCTAGCTGCTGCTCCTGCTGTTGAGTCTCTTTAAGGAACTGTGTGCGTAGCTTTTGCATTTCCAAGCGAGACCTCCGAGTGTCGAAATAACCACCAGTCAGAGCACCTTTATGGCTAACTTGGTCACCTAGGAAAAAAAGCATTATCGAATTTCAAACAAACATTATGTATTCAAATAAGGATGTTCTTACTTGCAGGTACTATAACTATCTATAAAAGATTACGTGCAGGTACTATACCTACGTGTATATCAGTATATGCAGGTGCTGTACGTATGTATCTAGTTGTAGGTAGGTTCATAACGTTGGGCTAAGTTTGTGCAGGTAAACTTTCGTTCGAATTAGTTTGCCTGGTCAAACTTTGACGCGATGAGAATATTCAGAGCAGTTTTAAGCGTATTTGAGACATAAAATCAATTTACAGCGATTTTAATACGAATCACGTGAAAATAGTTGAAAATTGTAGTTTTTCCACTTTTTGCCAAGCATATCATGCCATGAAAACTTGCAGCTCGTTTCAGGATTTCAGTTTACCTCCAATAAAGTCAAAATTCTCAATATTACGCTGACTTCCAAACTACAGATAGTTCCCTATCTAGTAAATTTTCGACTGCAGCCTGCAGTCCTTTTCAGGCTCTTCAAAGATAAGTCTTTCTTATGTTTACATTCTTCGTTGTGAACAAGAGCCTGAAGAAGCCTGCAGGCTGCAGTCTAAAATTTGCTAGACAGGGAACTATCTGTAATGTGGAAGTCAGCGTAATATGGAAAATGTTCACTCTATTGGAGGTAAATTTAATACAGTAATGAACGTCAACGTTAAGGACTTTTTTGTGAGGATTTCAGCTATTTTAATTGCTAATATCGAAATATGAAATCAACTTGTAATTAATGGCAGCCATTTTCGTTCTGCATTCAAGCATTGCGTTGTTGATTGCTTACTCTGGCTTAAATTCCCGTTCCTGGACAAAGAGAAGAGGTCCTGGAGCGCCTAACCGATAAGCTGTTTTTCACAGACAAGTGCTGGTTATTTATGGTACCAATCGTTAGACGTGATAAAAGGGACGCAGTGTAAAGGTAGTCAGGGTTCGTACATTATAGACGAAACTATTTTCAAGGCTTTTCAAGGCTAATTTACAACCAATTTCAAGGCTCTTTGCACAGTAAGCTCAAAATTACCTTTTAGTTAAAGTATTTTACCAGCTGTCATTGTAGCACCATTGTTATATTGCAATAGGGAGCTAAACAGTCGTTAACTATTACGAACGACATGTCCCACCTCCTACCAATGGACAACAAGGAGGAAGGAGGAATACAGCAATAACAGTAAGTTAGTGGAACAGCACTTGCTGAGCTACCCCTTCTGGTAAAAATGGCGTGCACTGCACGCTTTCTCTGCTTTCTGTCTCCAGTCCAAACTGAGTGAAGCACTGTTGTCAGAAGAAAAGGCTTTGGCTGACAAACTATTTCTATTCATGTAGTTAGTTTTATACCTAATATTAATATTACTGTTATGGCATTAACTTCATTCCAAGGTACACTCACAAAACTCAAGGCTGTTTTAAGGTTTAGACAACAAAAATTCAAATTTTCAAGGTTTTTCAAGCCTAGAATTTTCGGTTTTCAAATTTAAGGCTTTTCAAGGACGTGTAAGGACTTTGGGTAGTAAACAGTACAAAAAGACAATATAGATGTTATTTCACCTTGGATTACAAGATAATATCGTATAGACTCACTGGCACATAAGCTGCACCCCGACTTTATGAAGACCAAACAGAAAAAAAGAGAAAAAAATGCGCATATAAACCACAAATTTATGAGGTAATTGACTTTTTTCCCTTAAATTTTTACCCTGTAAAACATGGCTGATAGGCCAACAATTGCAAATAACACAGCAAATACATGGCTGATGGCCTCAATTGCTAGTCACTGTTACTTCGAAAAAATACTTCGTGTAAAATATCGAAAAAAGTGCGGCTTATATGCGGTAAATGTGTTGGAAGGCTAGCAGCCTGGTATTACGGTACGCACTACTGAGGTCGTTTAAATTTTGTTAAACCTTGTAGAATACCCGCGGGTTATACGAGTTTTTTTTTTTTTACACAACCACCTTATTTTATAGTGGTGCGGGTTACCTGAGAGGCGAGTTATACACATGAAATTATGGTATATTGGAATTTCAAAATCGGTCAAAATTTGGCGGAAATATGATTTTTAGCAGGTGGACCAAGATTCAAATAAAAAATGTTGATCTGCTATAATTGAAGGCACCTGCAAGCACCTGTAACCCCAAACGTTTAAGTTTGCATGGCCTAATGGAAGCGCAGTTTAATTATCTTTCATTTGGTGCTATTCTCAGCCTTGTCATTGTACGAGCCTTAACTCCAGAGGGAGGGAAGCTAGACAGATGCACGCGTGCACATCATATGTTTTTACTGATGTAGAAACGCACACTCAAATACACAACACTAAAACTGTTCAAGCTTTTAGCAAAACTTGACAATTTTCGGCAAATTTTTCTATTTGTCTTTTTCAGGCTACAGCCTAAGAGACTTGGCCCTACATGCCTCCACACATCCCTCCACTTCACAGTTGGCTTGGAGTCAGCTAGCCTAGTTGTTGTTGATGCTGCTAGCATCCATTGTTGAGCTAACGTTGGTGGCATCATCCCCTGTAATTAGGGCCTTGGAAGAAAACTTTTGTCATCTAGCTTGCAGTTTTTTGCTCAAGTTGGGCATCTTCCTATTTGTAGGCTGACTCATGTTTATTCATTAGCCTAACTGACTGCTCTCTGCAATCACGTATAGCCATGGATTCCAAGGCTCGGACGTGCGCCTCCCTCCTCGTGTCCGATTTGAGATGATCTTAGTTTGCTCCCAGTTGATGTGATGCCTGGTTTTTAAGAATGCATGGCTAGCCTGGTTACCCCATTCTTGCGATCTGCATCCACGGTGGTGTTCGTATGCTCTTTGATTCTCATACAAATTGATCTTGTTTCTCCTACACACCATTGTAGGCAGCCGCCTCAGGGGATTCAATAAACCATTCCGTTGGTGTTGGGGAGTCTTTCCAGAACCAAACCTTCCTCTTCTCTCAATCCTCATTCCCTTTTTCAACATCTTCTCATGGTGCGCCTGCCATTTCTTTTTTTTATTTTCACTCATTCTTGTCTTTGACCTAGTCCGGTATCAGCGTTCAGTTGCAGTAATAATATCGGTCCTGATGCGAACAACTGGAGGACGACCAACGATGGAGAAGGTTGAGCAAGAACATTAATAGTGGATGCCGGAATATTCGAACATATCTGGTATTAACCAATGTTAGAACTCTACAACAGTCAACTATTGCATCAGCAAGAGAACATAGAAGGTTGAAAAAAAAAAATTATGCATCGATGTTGCTCTAACATAACCATATAAACAAAAATAAAAATTCCAAGCTGCTAGTTCATTTATTTGTTTGAAACGAAAACAAGAGAGGGATATGTATAATAGAAGCTTAAAAAAACTGTTCATACTAACCTTCTAATGTGATACAGTCAAGACTGCTGTTTCGGGCGAGTTGTGTAGCTACTTCCAAGTTTCGACATATTAATGTTTTCCCAAAAATATATTTCATTGCTTTTTCATACGTAGGTTCATAATTCAACTTGCTGATCATTGGGATGGCATCCTAAATATGCAATAATAAATGTTAATGTTGTCCAGCTAACACAAGTGTAGGTTTACAGTTTTACACTACGTAATCACAAAAACAAGATCAACCAGAAAAGCCTATAAACTTCTTCAAAGGTTAACATGGTGAAGCTCGTTTGTTACAGCCAGGCAATTAGCCGGTGATGACACTAGTAGTACAGCGGTCACGTGCAATACAAC